>JASAOB010002889.1:0-208219 GCA_030849825.1 Herpetomonas tarakana
CTTGCCGGCATCATCTGCGCCATTGTGTCCCACCCTGCGGACACCCTTGTGTCGGCTCGCGGTAAGGCATCCAACGCTGGCAAGGGCTACGGCCAGATCGCCAAGGAGATGGGCTACATGACCCTGTGCACCAAGGGCCTCGGCACTCGTATCCTCATGGTCGGCACCCTCACCGGCTGCCAGTGGTGGATCTACGATACGTACAAGACCATGCTTGGCATGGGTACCAGCGGGCATTGAGTTTGGCACGAGAGCGCCACAACCATTATTCAAGACCGAAGAGAGAACGGAAAGCACAAGAGGAAGAGCAATACCACAGGACCTCAACGTCAGGGAAACTGCTTCGTCGGTTCCTGCGTAGTCCCCTGCTCTCCCTCTCTCCCTCTCTCTCTGTCTGTGTCGTCCTTCCCTCCATGTCTCCTCACGCGAATCCCTTTGGTGGGATTACAATCCCACATCGGGATGACCTGTGTGTCCAGATTCCGACGACAAAACAAGTTGCAAGCGCGTCCCAGCTCGGTAAGCACCTTCTACACATGTCTCTATTAGAGGGAGAAAACTAAGAACATGTGGGTGACTGCATTTCCTTCCTCTGAGCTTCCTTCCTTCTATTTGGGAGCCTCCGGCATTATCCTGTGCCGTCAGTATTCATACATGTATGTTCGTCTGCGGAGAGCTCCCTTGCCGCCTCACCACTTCGCCTCTCTCCATTGCCCATGTTTGTCTTCTCCTCGGTCGTTCCCTCCCCTCCCCTCACCTTCCCTTCTTCCCTTCTCATCTCATACGATTCCCCGACAGCTGATGAAAAGCTAACGGATCACCGACGCGTACCCTGTCCCAACCACCTGTGTCTGTCGCTCTCCGACAATGTTGCTACTATGCTGCGCCGCAGCAAAGAGCAAGAATGGAAGCAGCAGCCACACAGCACGAGGTCCGCGTCAAGGCGATGATGAGAGGGGAGGGGGGGATGATAATGGACACACACGCCGGGAAGCAAAGTCTGGTGAAGCTGGGGGCTCCTGACCACTGCAACAAGACCGTCCCCTCTCGACCCTCCCCCCTCCCCCCTCCCCCACACACTTGCACATGAACCCTGGTTCCGTCCCACGGCCGCAGACCAGAAATGTGTCTTGCTTTCGTGTTTCCTCTCTCTCTTTCGATTCCTGTTCTCTTCTTTCTCCATGTGATTGCTCTCTACCACAAGAGTAATCATTCCCCGCCACCCCCACAACCTTCTTGCGTTTTGCTGCCACTTCTCCTTTCTTCATTTCTTCACTGCCTCACCTTCCCCCCAACACTGTCTCTCCTCAAGCTCTTGGAGCACTGTCACTCAGCTGAGCTTTTCGATTGCGAATCTCACTTGGGTGGAGAATAGCCGAGGAACTATCCGTGTATGAAGCTAGAGCACCGCACAGGAGCCCACCCCATACGGAACTCTCAAAAGGGAGTTGCTGCAGGACGAAACAGCAACACCGCGCGTACGGTGAGCCGCATGTCGAGAAGGCTCTACCATATGCGATGATCATTCCCTTTCCCTCTCCTACCTCCTGCTCTTCACCTCCTCTCACGAACACACACACACACACGAAGCCTTCTTTGCCGTTGCTCTACTAACGCCCTCACCGCAAATTAATCCGTCCCACACACCCACTCTCTCTCCGTCTACATTTCCTCTCACCATGTCCTCCCTTACCCAGCCAAAGAAGTGGGATGCGCGCTACCTCAACCCCGCCTGCCCGCATGACATGTCGTACTACACCAAGTGCATTGGTGGCGGTATCCTCGCCTGCGGCTTGACCCACACCGCTGTGTGCCCCCTCGACGTGATCAAGTGCAACATGCAGGTGTCCCCCGAAAAGTACAAGTCCCTCGGCCAGGGCTTCAAGATGGTCATCCGCGATGAAGGCTATGGCTCGGCCGGTCTGCTCAAGGGCTGGCTGCCGACCTTCATCGGCTACTCCCTGCAAGGTGCCGGTAAGTTTGGGCTGTACGAGTTCTTCAAGGACACCTACTCCAACATGGCGGGCGAGGAGATCACCAAGAACTGGGGTGGCCTCATCTGGCTTGCGGGCTCTGCGTCGGCGGAGTTCTTCGCCGACATCATGCTGTGCCCCATGGAGATGGCAAAGGTCAAGATGCAGACGTCGCCCACCGGCACATTCCCCACCAGCCTTGGCGCCGCCGTCGCGAAGATGCGTGCTGACCCCGCTTCCGGCTTCCCGTTTAAGTCCCTCGTCCCTCTGTGGGGCCGCCAGATCCCGTACACCATGGCCAAGTTCTACTTCTTCGAGCGCATCATTCGATGCATGTACCAGTACGTTTTTAACGCGAAGCCGCGCGAGGAGTACAGCAAGGCCGTCCAGCTGTCCATCACGTTCATGTCCGGCTACCTTGCCGGCATCATCTGCGCCATTGTGTCCCACCCTGCGGACACCCTTGTGTCGGCTCGCGGTAAGGCATCCAACGCCGGCAAGGGCTACGGCCAGATCGCCAAGGAGATGGGCTACATGAACCTGTGCACCAAGGGCCTCGGCACTCGTATCCTCATGATCGGCACCCTCACCGGTCTCCAGTGGTGGATCTACGACAGCTACAAGTCGGCCATGGGTATGGGCACCAGCGGACGCTAATCACCTGCGCCGCCGTCGCTCCCTTGGACCTTGCCAACGACGTTGCTATCTGACGCGTTCTCTCGCGAGCGTCTCGGTAGGACTAGCTGTGCTGTTAGTAGTGCGATCCTCTCTTTGCTTTCTTTCCCCCACCCCTAAGCGAACGTCCGCTTCTCCCCCCTCCTCCCCCTTCTTCTTCCTCTCCAGACAAGTCAAACCAAATAACTCTTTTTGTCTTCTCCGGCGTTCCTTCCTTCCTCCCCGCGGCGAATCTAACAAGAGAGAGGTTGGGTGGATGGGGCTACCCTTGCCCTGTTCCTGGCTCACGCGGAGCTTTCCCTCCCTCTCCCTCATGGGTCTTCATAAATACCCTGAGCCGCGTGCCATGCGAACACTGGGTCTGCATCCCCAACACACCACGTAAACTAAGAACGGACAATCGAGATGGAAACGGCGGGAGTGAACCTTGTCGATAGGCTAACCTACCCCTACCGCCTCGGACCTCCCCTCCCCCTTCCCTCCACCCCGCGATTGACCGCCTCCTCTCCATTCATTATTATCATATTCGGCCCACATTTGATATATGTTTCCTCACTCTCACATCCTAAATGCGGGCTGTAGCACCTGCCTTTTTGTAAGAGCACGAGCCAAGAAATCGGCACCACACACGGCCTTTGTCTCTCGTCATACTCTCGCCCGCGAGCGGCAAGATGCCCACCTCCTCCACCACGTGCTCGACACGGTGGCTTCCGCGTGGTGGCGGTGGCGTGTGCGCGTACGTGTGAGTCCATGTGTTTTTGTGCATGCAGGAGAGCGTGTGAGTGAGGGGAGGGGAGCGGAATGATTGACATCGACCTCCCCCCACATCTGTGGCGGCCGCGCTCCTTTCCAGTGTGCTGGAATGCTGCCAAGCTGGATCAGGGCACTCCTGTCTCTCCCACCCTGGCCAAAACCGACCCAGAGAAAGCAGCACACACACATACACAGTTGCACAGAACGTTTCTTTTCCCCATAGACTTTGTGGTTGGTCTCTCCACCCCCACACCCACCCACATCCTTCATCATGACCGCTGCACGGAGTGGATTGTGCCAAACACCAGAGGCCCTGACACGGGAGGAGGAATACATGGTGTGGAGTGAACGGGTACGGTTGTTATTCCAGCCGCCCGTGAGCCACTCCATCGACAGGAGCCTCCTTCACAGCGTGTACGACCGTCGCTACGACGACGAGGAAGACAGCTACCCTGAGCCTTCCTTCTCGCACAGCGAGATACCGCCGCTAAGCTCCTCCTCAGCTTCCTGGACACAGCCAAAGAAGGAGGAGCCCGGCACGGCTACCTACTACGACCAAGGCCGCTTCCCGTTGTGCTTCTACTCACGGATGCTTCGCGGCGCGAGCGAGAGGCCGCCCCACGACAGCGAGGAGGGACTGGCTGACGACAGATCCTACACCTTCAGCGATGTGGAGAACTTCTCCTCCGTGTCGCAGCCTCACTGCCGCAGCCAGCCACGAGTCCCTGCTCTGCAGCCCGACAGAGACGACGAGGCAGCACGTTTGGCGGCAAAGCTGAGAGCGCAAGCCTTCCAGCGACGGAAGGCGTCGCAGAAGCAGAACGAGATGAGCCGCGTACTCGATGCGCAGTCGGAGCGCGTCTTTCTCGTTGACAATTTTGTTTTCGCCGACCCCAAAGTGGAAGCGGTCCAGGCGGCGTTGACGGAGGAGATGACCAGCCTCCTCCTCACACTGCGCGCCGCCAACCGGCAACGGGAAGATGCCAGAGCCCAGCTCCAGTACAGTCGAGCCATTCGCCAACTCGCCTCCGCAGGACGGACGGACAACGACGACGACGACGACGACGTGCTAGACCGCTCGTCAACATATCCCACCTCCCCACACAGTACATCTCAGCGAAGCACTCCTCATCATGGTGGCGATGAGGATCAGTACCCATCTGACTTCACGGATTGATCTCCTCCCCTCTCTGACTCCATCCCCTCGCGGGTGAGCGGATATACAGAGAGAGAGGGCTGAAGAGAGTCAGAAAGACGCTCTCGTATCACCGAGTACTGGTGCTGTAAGCTGTGAAGGAGCCATTCCGTACACCCCCATTCACATACTCACACGGGCAGCAACATGAAGGACAACAGAAAGAGAGAGAGAGAGCACACCCATGGGTCTGCCCCGCAGTCAGCGGAGAGAAGTTGCACACTGACCCAACGCACCGACCGCTCTCACCCCCCTCCCCGCTTCTCCCCCTTCTCCCTCTCCCGCTCTTCCCGTGTGTAGAATATTAACCTCCGTCGTAATCTTCCCGCAACAAACACCCGCGATTCCCTTCTTCCTTTCCGTCCTAAAGCGAAAGATTCACTAATCGTCCTCTCACCCCACTCGCCACCACACCCCACACCCCACGGAGACTCTGTGCTTATCCACTTTTCCCCCCTCCTCTCCTTTTCGCACCTCTCCTATTCCAATCCACCATGAACGTTGCTTCCTTCCCCGGTACCTCCATGGTTCCTTCCGGTATGCCCATGTACTACGGCGCCGGCGGCATGCCATTCTTCTACCCTCCCCAGCAACCCCAGCAGAACCAGCAGCAGCCCCAGTACGTCATGATGCCCAGCACCGGCGCATTCCCTCAGCCGCAGCAGGCGCTGATGATGATGCCCGGCCAGGCGCCGACGGCCCCCGCCCAGCATCAGCAGCTGTACTTCATGGCGCCGAACGGTGCCATCTACACCACCACCGCTAACGCCTTCATGCAGCAGGCGCAGGCGCAGCAGCAGCAGCAGCAGCCGTCCAGCTACGTGCCGCACACCGCGTACTACGTGCCGCAGGAGTCTACCTATGTGAATGGGGGCAGGAGCCAGCACAACTCCAACCGCAGCGCCACCCTCAAGGGCGGCAACGCCGGCAAGACCGTCGAGAAGAAGGAGAAGAGCGACGCTCCTGTGAACCACGACAGCCTGTGCCGCCACTTCCTCCAGGGCCGCTGCAACCGCCGCAAGTGCCGCTTCCTGCACCTCAGCGGGGAAGAGGCCAAGGCCTACATCGAGGCCCACCCCTCCGCCGCCGTCTCCACGACCGCGACCAGCCAGGACGGCGAGTCCGCCCTCCCAAAGTGCGCTGGCAGCGAGAAGGACGAGAGCGACGGCGACAACGTTGTGGGCTTCGAGCAGTTTGGCAGCGCCAAGGCCGCGCACAAGCCCGAGAACGGCATCTCCTTCAATACGAGCACCAACAGCGCCAATACGAAGGCGGACTCCCCCATTGGCGAGAACGATGACATGCCCGTCAATGGCGGCATGACCCTGCAAGCCATCGACTGCGGCAGCAACGACGGCGATGCCGTGGTCGGCGAGAACGACACCAGCAAGAGCGCTTTCACGCTCGGTGCTTTCTCCGAAACCGCCACGACCTTCGTGTCGTCAGGGGTAGAGCGTCAGTAAAGTAAAGTGAGGGAACACCTTCCCCCGTTCTCTCTCCCCCCCCCCTCCCTCTCTGTGCTTATCCGTCCGCACCGTGCTGCCTCACACAGACACACACCACCACCACCACCACCACCCCTCGCCTCTCTTTCCCCTTTCATCACCTTCTCCTTCGTTGTGGTTCCTCCATTTGTTCTCCTGTGTTTTCCTGTGTCTTCCTCTTCTTTTTGGTCTATCTTCCTCTTTGCAGGATAGTCAGCTACGTCCTGCAAAGGGCAAACACGAGCCAACAGGCTTTGAGAGGGTGTAGCAGTCCCCAACGCTCTTCCTCTCACTTCTTATGTTCTAGGTTCCCTCAGTTTAGCTTCCCGCAGCGGATGTTTCCTTCCCTTCCTGTTCTCTTCACTTTGACTCCCTGTCTTCTACTTCAGCTTATGTTTGTTATTTCTCTCCATCTGCTCATCACTAGCACCTCTGTCCTCTTTCCTTCCCGTCAGATTCCCCCGCCCCCCCCCCCCCCCCCAGCATCTATTCCTCTCTTCCTTGTATCAGCTTCCTTCCCTGCATGAGAAGGCATGTCAGTTCGCTCCCCCATCTTCAGCCCATTGTCTTCTCCTCTGCTGCGCCACCTTCCCAGCCTCCTCCCCTTCCTCCTTTTTCTCTCTCTCTTTCTCATGCGAATACTGTGGCCTCATCTATGTGTAAAACACCATTGGAAGGGATGAAAAAGGAATGAAAGGAAAGGCAGCCATGACTGGACTGCGTGAAGAGTGGAATAACCTCACTCCCCGTCGCGCTTCTTGACTGATGACTTTCCTCTTTCCTTTCCCTCTCCCCGCCTCCTCCGCCGCCATTGTCATGACATTGTGTGCAAAACAGTGCATAAAAACTATATCAACAACAACAATCATAATAAACGAAAGAAAGCAGTGAGAGAGAGAGATGGGACACGAGGGATGCGAGTACGTCCAACAGCAGGCAGTGCAGAGGCCATCTTTGTTGTCACCATCCCTTCACCGAGCTCCCAAGCTCTCCTGCGGATGAGGGAGAGTATACTCCTCCCGCCCATCCACCTGACAGGAGAGAGAGAGGTGTTCTCGGGTCCTTTGATTTGGAGTGACTCCTTCTCCTTTCTTCTTCTTATCTGATTTCCTGCTCCTCCTTACGATTCTCAGCATCCGCTGTAAGTATGTCAAACGCTTTTCTGTTATGTTTGCTTGATTACTTCCTCCCTCTTCTCTCCCTGCCCCTCGGCACCCTTTCCCTTCGTTTGTTTCGCTCTGTGTGGCGCTCCGTGTTTCCCCAACCCCCCTCCCCGTACCTTTCCCTTTGTTCACCTCCTTCCGCATCATTTCAATACACCTTGTCTTTGGCGTTGTTTCCCTCACCGCTGCGAGAGGACGGAGTCGGCTGAGAGGAAGAAGGAAAAGAGAGGAAGCGCTCGCGCTCGCAATGCCGGCATCCTGGCTGTCTCGAAGTTCGAAGAGCGTTTTCCGGCCCGCATCCGGCTAGTGCGACGGCGACTTCCCTTCTTTTCCTTCTCTTCTCTCTTTTGCCCCCACCAGTTCGCCCACCGCTCCCGTTCTGTGTCAGCGTTTAATCAAACAACCAGTACTATCCATCCATGTGCACGAGACCGCTTTCCAGTGAAACGGTTCCCTGGGATTCCTTAGTAGAGGATCACCTCCCCAATCGCCGGAATCGCCTCTTCATTTATCCCCCCCTCCCTCTCTTCTTACGGACTAGTACGCCAACTTCTTCGAACTACTTTCTCCCCTTTTAACGTATGCTGCTGCTTCTTCTCTTTGGCACCTCCTGCGCCATCTCTCTCTATCCATCTTAGCACAACAGCGCCATTTCGAGACGAGTACGCAGCCAAATACTCTGGGGCACCCATGCGCGAAGATGGCCGCCCTTTCTATTTCTTCTGTGTATAGTTCCACACGCAACATCTGTGCTCGCACACATATCCCGCCTTCTCTTTTCCACCCCGTGCTCCCCTCCCCTCCTGCGACTGCATCTCCTCTCTTCCTTCCACGCATGTTACTACTACTATTGTTCCCGTTTCACTTATGTTTCATAACGCTTCCGTTGTATTGCTTCCACCACTGGCAAAACCCCTCCCACGTCGAGCGCGTTCGTGTCCCCTACCCCCTTGTCCTTGAGACGGATCTCAACTAGGCAAGGAAAAAGCGGAACGATTCGGGACGGGCCGATTCCCTCTCCCTCCCACCCCTCACCCCCACTTTCTTCTCTCTCGTCAATACTCCACATTTTTCCTCCTTCAATGCAGAAAAAAAAAAAAAGAAGAGAAGACTGCTTTGTTCCCCCCGTATGCTTCCTCCCACCCCACCCCATAAACACGCAGTTCCCCCCACCCCCCCCCCCCATCCTTTCCTTCTTTCCGTTCTTCAGTTTCACGGGGGAAGTGAAACATGTGCACACACACACTCCTCCCTGTGAAATCACTTCCGCCAAAGAAGAAAGGCGAGAGTTACCCTTAGTGAAGTCCGACGCGCTGCCCCTCTCTCTCTCTCCTCTTCACATCTTCGTTAGTTCAGCTTTTCCTTTATATTCTCATTGACACCGGTATTCTTTCTTCTTCCATTTATCCTCCTCTTCATTGTGTGTGTGTCGGCTCTCTCTCTCTCGAAGTTGGCACACATACACCCCTCTCTCTCCTTTTACCTGTCAAATGTCGTTTGTGTTTGGTCAAAAATCCCTCGGGACAGAGATCTCACGAACGAGCCAACAGAAGAGAAACAAAAGAAGATCAAGAAGCGCAGCACGCAGCAGCGACTCAGCAGTCGCCTGGGCTGCTTATCTCATCATCACATGCCTGTCTGCGTGTGTGTGTGTCTGTGTGTGTGTGTGTGTCTGCTCATCGCTGTTGAATGCGTGTGAGCACACAATGCGGCACAGCGAGTTCTCATCCGATGTAACGTGACCGCGACATCTTGCCACGCCACGCAGCGGCCCATCGCCAACTCAAGTGACTTACCCCTCTTCTCCCTCTCTACCTCGCTCTTTCGCTTCCGTTCCGTCTCACGATGATGTTGCTAGTTTCACTCAACTAGACTGGGTTTTCATTTGTTGTCTCCGCACCTACGTGTGTGTGTGTGCGTTGCTCTGTCCGACTCATTACTCGCAGCTGCATCTCAGCTGAGGAGAGGAAAGGGGAAGTAGCACTTCTGTATCGTACATAAGGGACGGGACACCGAAAGATGGAGACCAACGTGCCGGCGGCGTTTCTCTTCAGTCTGGTGGGACGGACGGTGCATGTGAAGAGCAAGTGGGGCCCGGTGTACATTGGCACTCTTGTTAGCTGCGACAACTACATGAACCTGCAACTGCGTGACGCGATTGAACGAACCAAGGAGGACGCCGAGCTGGGCGAGATGCTGCTGAGGAACAACAACATTCTGTACATCCGCGAAGCCCCCGAGGCCTAAAAGGCGTCACACACATTAAGGAAACGCTACGTTCCTCCCTTTCCCTCTCGTCCCTGATCGTCTCCGAGTTGACCCTCCACTCCTCTCTTTGTTTGTTTGTTCGTTTCTTCTCCATCGCTGTGTGGTCGTTTTCTGCCGACGTAAATGAGCAAACTCGATAGGAGAGATGGCGTGAGCGCACGGCGCGGGTGCCTTGGCGTGGTCAAGGACCGCCTTGCCAAACGCTCACCTGCGAGCTCGCGCACAGGGACGCGGAGGATCGCATTCACATTTTCTTCGCTGGCACTGCGGTCACTTTTCCCTCTCGCACATATGCACGCACACACATATACGCTCTCTATCTCCCTCTTGATGGAACCACCTAGATTCACACAAACGCACACACGCACACAGTCACAAGCTTATCCAACAAACAGAACGATAGACGAAAAGTACGCGTAGCTCGGCGTCAGAACCTACCATTTACTACCCTCTCTCTCATACTCCACCCCGTATCCTCCAGCATGACGCACATTCCGACAAAGTGGGCTGAGCGCGAGGACCGCCTCTACATCACCGTTGAGGCCAGCAGCGCTACCGACGTCGCGGTCAACTTCGAGGAGAAGCAGATCAAAGTCTCCTGCAAGGGCATCACCGCCCAGAGCAGCGAGCCGCGTGAGATGCAGGCCACCTTGGAACTGCTCAAGGAGATTGATCCGGCAAGCTCCACCTTCAAGGTCCTAGGCGTCTCCATCCAGATCTGCGCCATCAAGAAGGAGGGGGGCTACTGGAACCAGCTCGTCACAGAGGCTCCCAAGAAGACAAAGCAGTGGCTGAGTGTCGATTGGAACCTCTGGAAGGACGAGGACGAGGAGGAGGAGAAGGCCGCCGCCGACTTTGGCGGGTACGGTGACATGTCCTCCATGCTCGGTGGCGGCATGGGTGGCATGGGCGGCATGGGTGGCATGGGCGGCATGGGTGGCATGGGCGGCATGGGTGGCATGGGTGGCATGGGCGGCATGGGCGGCATGGGTGGCATGGGTGGTGCGGGTGGCATGGACTTTTCCGAGCTGCTCAAGAACATGCCACAGCCGCCAGAAGGCGCCGAGGACGAGGACGAGGACTCCGACGATGAGGACGATGAAGACGAGGATGACAATGAGGAAGGTGAGGGGAAGGGTGAGCAGGCCGCCGCCGACCTCAAGGACCTCGACGCGTAAGGGTACACCAGCCCAGCCCCCCGGCCCCCCACACACACCCCGGCGGGTCGCGTGGGTGCTTCAGCTCTGTTGCCTATCCCCCTGCCAACTCGTGTTCCAGCAGGTCTGTCACACAGGTCTCTTTCAAGTCAGCACCGGCCATTATTATTTCTCAATTATCACTATTGGCATTATCAACAGTGTTACGACCGTAACATCAGAATGGTAAAAGACACATACATAACGACGTGTTCCCGTGGCAGCTTTCCTTTTCTTCCCTCCCCTCCCCATGTCGACTCTTTTGACCACATCGCTGCGAATGATGAGGTGTGTGAGGGGACCGGGGATGACCCACAGACACTGTCAGAGTAAAACACACACACATAAGAAGAAAAAGAAGGAAAGAGATACGAATACGGAGAGAGGGATACACAAGCACGACTTACCCGTTTCGGGCGTGTTCCCTCCCCCACCGCCCAGAGGAGGATGATCTTCCCCGTCAACAGCTGTGTTATCGACGGAACGCACCCTCGGATTGCATGCCAACATCACCCCGCAGCAACCCTTCGTCACTTCTCCACACAACCGCACTCGTCTCCCTACATGACGCCAGCGACTGTTCAGAGGGAGAGGAGCAAAGAAACAACACATCACCCTTGTGGAAGGTGTAGAGTACGCTTCTTCATACACTCACGCGTGTGCATACACTCACACATCATACTGCTCGCACTTCGCTTGTTGTGTGTAGCCGATGACCGACGCACTGGACACGTCTGCCCTTGGTCGCCTGGACCTCTTCTTCTCGGAGGGAGCGAATACGGACGCGGTGAGCAACTTCTTCTCGGAGCACGAGGAGTCGCTGATGAGATTCCTCGACGAGTACAATGGAGAAACCGACTCGGACAGCGCCATCGGTGCCTACGCCATCTACAAGGCGTACGGGCAGCTGATGGAGGAGATGATTCATCGCTTTCTGTCCTCGGAGCGACACTCAGTAGATGGCGTGCCTGACGAAGAAACGCTGGCAAACGCAGTCATGGAGGCGTGGAAGGATAACTCCCTCGCGTACACGTGCACTGCGTACGTCGCCGCCGCGCTCGACTTTGACGCCTTCTGCTCGTTGGCAGCCGACACCATGGAAATTATGTATTACCCCTTCGAGGGAAGCGAGGGCAGCGAGGAGTCGGGAGGGGTGGCCGCTCCACCTGCCTGAGTTAGCTGCCCAATGTACAGGTATGAAAACCAGATACTTGAGAAGCGCCTACGATGCGAAGTCTGCGTCCCTGACAACGTCCAACCGTCCCAGTGCTTTGTTTCACTGTTGTTGCTGTTGCCACTGGGGGTATGTGCGAGTGCGCTAGGACGAGCCAAGCACACCAACACACACACACATTGACGTGAGTCACTGTCACTCCCCCCCCCCCCCCCCCACACACACACAATCGGATCCTCTCCACTCATCCGTGCTTCAAGGCGCAAGGCAGTAGTCGCTTAGCTGACGCCTCCTCCCTCTTTACTGTGTGTCAGACTTCCTCCACCTTCTCATCTTTCTTGTTGGGAGCCTCTTCACCTTCCGCGACATCATTGTCGTCTTTCTAGAGCAAGTGTCTCGTGCGAGCACTCATGTCCGCCGGCAGCGAGACCACCACGAGCGGTGGTAGTGGCAGCTCCATCTCCACGTCCCCACCTCCTCCGTCAGTGCACCGGACGGGCGTCAACCTTGACGAAACAGCCGTTGGCGTGGACGCGGCGTCTTGTGGCACGGCGCGTGGCGGGGCATTCTCCATGGGCTCGCTGCCGCCTGACATGCCGTCGGGCGTCAATGACCTGTTTCCCGGCGGCAGGGAGCAGCCGTTCCACTACCAATTGAACACAAACGCGTACGACTCGGCGTACGAGGCACAGCCGCTCGGCGCACGCGAGGACGCGCTCGGCTCCTCCGGGTCCTTCTACCTGGATTCCAAGAAGGACTCCTACCACCCCATCAAGATGCGCCTCAGCGGAGGGGGCTCTGGTGGCACCTCCTTCATGGCCTCCTTCGCGAGCGGTAACCGCCTCACCTCCGCTGGCGAGGGTGGCTTCCTCAAGCCAACCGTGTCCCTGCGCAGCGGCAGCTTCGCAAGCCAGTCAAAAACTGCCGAAACGGACGCGGTCGACGCTACCGGCGACGATGCCGTCGCCAAGGCAGGACTACGGGAGCGCTACTACTACGGCGAGACGGGCTCGCCGCCCCGCCAGGGCTCGCCCACAGAGGGGAAGATGCGCTTCCCGCAGCCCATTCTCACCCCCACCCACTCCGGTATAGCGTCGGGTCAATCGGCAGCGGGTGGGGCTGCGCTGTCGACGACGGCGACGACGCAGGAGCGGGCGAAGCCGCGCGTGACGCTCCTTGTGGACGAGCACGACGGGGAGGACCCGAGGGGGAGGAGCAGCGGCACCGGCTCCCCGCACTCCCGCGCAGCACTCTCCCGCGCACCGTCACCACACGAGAAAGCACCCCTGGTCAGCTCTCTTGTCTCTCCACTGCCCCCCGCTGTGCAGCACCCCCGTGCGCTGCCGACACAGTCATCCACCGCCTTCGCGACGCCTCGCGCGCTCGTGCAAAGCTCCTCCTCGGCCTCCTCGTCATCTCTGCTCTCCGCGACCTCACCTCCCAACGTGCCGCACCTGCAGGGACCGGGCTCTCCGCCGCAGGCGGAGCCACCAGGCGACAAAGACCAGCACACCGACGACACAATGCATGGCGAGCCAGACGAGCCAGACCTCCCACCACCACGGAAGCCGGCTGAAACGGGGGCCCCTCTGCCTCCCACCCACGAGGCAAACCCACCACCAACCACGATCCCCTCGCCTGCCGAACCTAACAGCACCAGCACCAGCACCAGCAGTAGCAGCAGTAGCAGCAGTAGCAGCAGCAACGAGAGGAGAAAAGGGGGACCAGGATCTTTGGAGAAAGCGACTCCGGCCCGTGGACGCGGGGGTCTCCCGCTCTTCACCCCACTGATTCAGCAGGACGACTATCGCAAGACGGATATCAAGGACATCGCGTGCACGGCCGACTACACGTGCGAGAATCTTGTCTCGCGCATTTCGCTCCGTCTGCGGCCCATCCGCCTTGCACACCTGCCCCGGTACGAACCGGTGGAAGGCGTGCGAGAGGCCATGATCGCTTCGGGGAGAACCAGTGACGGCACCGACGGACGGCGAAGGCGGCGGCAGCGAGGAAAGCCGGACACACACAAGACGCCAAGAGCGGTCGCTGTGGAGGACTTCTCTGTCTCTGCGGTCGCCTATGAGAACCTTCTCCTGGCGGTGTCCCTCTCGCTCTACGGCAGCGTGCTGTACTACGAGGACATCTACCGCGCAGCGACACGGCATTTCCTCTCGCGTGTCAAGGCACCGGAGCCGGACGACAGCGACGCAGGTACGGCGGAAGAGAGCAGCAGCAGCACGACCGACACCAGACGCGAGGATGCCACCAACACGGAAGATGGAAATGGGCCCATCTCTCCGTCGTCGAGCAAGCGGGCATCTGTTACGCTGCGAGGCTTGCTGAGATGGCTCAATACTCTGGGTGTGGACGTGCTGGTCATGACGACCGACCGCCGGGCTGCCTCGTCATTTTGTGCAAAGCGCAGGCACGTGGAGGAACGGAAAGGTAGCGGTGCCATCCACGCGAAGGGACCGCTCCCCAAGCAGACTGGCTCCTCCTCGCCCCCGCCGCCTGATGGCGATGACGGTGATGGTGATGATGGTGGCAGGGAGGAAGCACAAGAATCGCCTTTCATCAGCCGGGCACTGCTGCGTCGTGTGCTGGTTGCCTTGGAGTACGACCCTGTCCAGAAGGTCTGGGGGCCTATGGCCATCTCGCGTCCTATCCGCACGATGGCACGCGCGCGGCACCAGAATCGGAAGCGCCAGCGCCGGGCCGCTGCGCGGCAGAAGCGTGCCATCGCGAGGAAGCGCCGCGAAGAAGCTGCCGCACAGGCGGCGGCTGCCAAAGTCGCCGCGAAATGGGCCGAGTGGCAGGCGAAGCAACGCGCCTGGGAAGCGCTCGACCGAGCCGACGGCGCTCTCACAGACGCCAGCTGCGGTGGCGTGACGCTGCCCGATACCGTGGCGGAGGGAGAGGGCAAGGAGGCAGGCGTCCAAGGAGAAGTCATGGTGCACACTGGCGCCGCCGACGACGACGACGGCGGCAAGCTGCTGCCCTTCCAAGGCATGCTCTACCCAAACATTGACCAAACGGACTGCGGCTGTGGGGTGGTGCTGGCGCAAAGCAACCACCCCCAGCTCGGACGCATCCGTGTTAAGCTCATGGTGGGTGCCCCGCTCGGCCTCATCGCGACCTGCATCGGCGTTGCCCTCATTGTCTATGTCAGCAAAACGCTCGACTGGTGCCCCTACGCCACCGCTCTCGGGCAGTGTCTGACCGCCGCGGACGCGCAGGAGGACCAGTCAGGCAGCGGCAACGTCACGTGTCTCTCCTTGATGTACGAGACGGCGTTCGAGTCATCCCTGGCGAACCGATTCCTCTTTGGCAAACCGGCCGCGGCGGGCAACACGCTCATTGTGGCCGTCTCCTGCATCTTCACGGCGGTCTTTGCCAGCGTCCTCTTTGTCTTCTTTGTCACGCGATTTCTTGCCACAGGTAGCGTGCGTGGTGTCTTCTTCCACGTGATGCAGGTGGCACACGTGCTCCTGGCTGCCATCGCAAGCGCCTTCTCCGCCTACGCGGTGTCCGTGCTCAACAAGCCATCGCACCAGCTTGACTGCACTTACCTGAACGCCGCGGACGAGCAGCTCTGCTCTAGTCGCATGGCAACCTGCGGTGCAGAGTACTCCTTCCACGTCTTCCAGTCTGGTCGGTCTCACGTTGCCCTTGCCCTTGCCGTTGTCTTCCTCGCCCTGTGCGTACTGGAGCTGATCGTTGCTCTGGTACCTGCTCTGCCCTCGCCGCAGTTGCGCCGAACGCTCCCCACGGCCCAGCCTCAGACGTACGCATTCCATCCGAGCCAGTACGCGCCAGACGGCATGTCTCCTGCCCAAATCGCCGCGTTGCAGGAGGAGCTACAGCCGAACCTGCAGCGGCAACTACAGAAGCAGACCATGGAGCGCGACCGCCTGCTCACACGCAACATTACTGTTGGCGAGATGATGCAGACAAACCGAGAGCAGAGCCTGCGCAGGATGGAGCTGAACAAGGCCAAGCAGGCGACGGCGCGGGTGGGTCATCGCGGGCCAGGGCCAGGCTGCGCTGGCGGCGGAGTCCCTGGAGACGGCGCGACGACGGCGAGGATCTTGCGGAGGCGGAGATCTGTCCGGTATGCTGTCTTTGCCAAGCAAGATGGCCACCGGCGGAGGAGCGGGTCCAGTGATGACGACGACAACGTTACGATGAGCGACAGCGAAGGCGAGGCACATGACCTGATCGACGACGTGGTGCTCTCCCCCGCCCTTCTCTCAAGTGTGCGCACGATAAACCGTCGCTGGCGGGATCGGCAAATCTCCGACACCTCACGTGAAGAAAGGACACCTGCAGGAGCATCGCTGCAACCAGCAGCAGCCGCTGCTGTACCGGCCACTCCTCCGTCCCGTACGGCGAGCCACCAGCGTACATCCTCCTCCGGGCGTGGCACCTCAGAACGCTTGCTGCCTCACTTCCCCCTCCCCCCCGTCAAGCGTCATGACACCGCAACGGCAAGGGAACTTCTGTCGCCGCCCTCCTTCACCACGACGCTTGACGCTGCGCACGAGCAGGACGGCAGCCACGCCTCCTCGCCTGTCTCGACCACCCCAACGGGCTCTTTCCGCCAGATTCAGAGCTTCCGCCGCATCCGGAGCCAGCGGAGCTTCCGCCGCGTTGCTGGCCAGGCCTCGGCGGGGAACCCGTTCGCCACTGCCGGCGATCGAGGGAAGATTGAGCGGCAGAAGGACGTTGTGCTGCGCGAGAAGGAGCCCGCCATTAGCAGCATCGTGGAACGCATTCGACAGAAGACGCAACAGGACCGCTCACACCAGCCACAAACGGAGTAACAGCAACTACTCTTGCATACACGAGATATGCACGATATATATGCATGGTGTTCTTTCTTCCTGCGCAAACCTAGACTTAGACTCGACGAAGAGGCTTTTAGAGCTTTTCCCCTCTCCCTTCTCCTTCTTATCCTTTAGAGTATGCTGCTGACCCCCCAAAAGAAGAACAAAATGGAGAAGAGCCACAGGATGACAGGGGAAATGCGGTGCACCGCAAGCGTGTCAGAGAACGCAGCCTCCCCTCTCGCCCAGTTCCCTTTCTGCACGGATGGAACAGCTCTCTCTCTCTCTCTTGTCTATGCATCTCACCCCTCCTCCTCCTTCGTCCTTCTCTACTTCTCCCCTTTTCCCGCACTCCTTGTTGAAGAAGACAACACACGCCAGACTCACCATCCGAAATCGTGTGGACGGCTGTCCAGAGGAAGCTGCCACGTAGCTCATATTAGCATGGAAGTCAACGTGACAGGGGCCCACTTTGTCGCGTCGTGGCTGTGGGACGTGAAGGACGACACGTGCGGCATCTGCCGCAAACCGTACGAGGCCGCCTGCCCCTACTGCCACATCCCTGGCGAGGGCTGCCCCCTCCGCACGGGACTCTGCAAGCACACGTTCCACCTGCACTGCATTGAGAAGTGTGCCAACCCGCACGAGGCCACGATACCCTGCCCCATGTGCCGGCAGCAATGGGAGTGAAGGAGCAACACAACAAGGAAGACAGTACTGAAGAGGTGCAGCCATGTGCTCTCTCACAAGCGGCATGTGCACACCATCGCACCTAAAGCACGTGTGCGCCATGTGACTCGGCAACAGACCGCGTAAGACAAACTCGCCGTACGAAAGGGATCCCTCGCCTTGCTATTCTCCTCCGCTCACGCTCTCGTCCTTTGCCCCTCCTCTCTTCTCCTTCAATGACCTCCCATCGGCGGCAAATAGGAAGAAGAAAAGATAGCACATCACAAGACGTGCATAGCCGCGTAGAACACCATCCCCCCCCCCCCCCCTTAGTCAACTCATTGTCGTTTCTCGTCCACTTCCTCCCCCCCCCCCCTCATCCTCTTCGTCCTTGAAATATGTTGCGCCGCTCTCTCCTGTCACTCGCGGCCGCCGCAATGGGCAGCAGTGTCGCCACGACAAGGTCGGGAGCCGGCAAGACGCCGCCGTCCTCTGCCATGACAGCCACAGTTGAGCCGCATCAGCAGGTGAAGGTCGAGGTGGCCGACCCGCCGCCGAGTAACTTTGTGCCGCCGGCCTCCGAGGCGCCAGAGCTGCTGCAGGCTTACGTGGAACCGAAGCCGTTTGTTAGTCCGCGGCGCGTGCAGCTGTTTGCCGTATCGGCCGCGGTTGGCGCCACCACCGTTGCCGTGATTTACTTCCTCATTAGCAAGAGCATCAGCCTCAACGCGGAGGGCGATCAGGAGCACGTGGACACCATTGTGGCTGTGAACCGCCTGGCAACGGAGGAGCGTGCGAAGCTGTTTCCCGAGTTCGCCGCGCCAAGCTCCTACGACCAGCTGCAGGCCAAGATGGAGCAGCACGAACGCGAGATGGCACGCCAGGAGGAGCAGGTGTACAGCGCGACCAGCATGCTCAACACCGAGATTGTGTACCACGTGAAGATGTGGTGGAACCGCTGTCTCACGAACGTGCAGAACGCTGTTGACCACATGGCGGCGGCGCAGGAGAAGCGCCGACAGCATCGAATCAAGGCAAACATCGAGGCAACGCTCCGCTACAGTGGGTATGAACTCGTTGAGCTGAAGCGGGAATCCTAGCTCCCTCCCGTTGTTGTCACTACCAACCACCGCCACCAATCCTTGATAGCCTTTTGTTGGCGTGGAGCGGAAGGCTCAGAGAGAGAGAGAGAGTAGCAGCTAGCTTGTTTCTCCTCTCCTGTCCTCTTCTCCTGTTGCCCATATCGGACATTGTTAGCCTCACTCTGTTCTCCCCTTTCTGGGTCCTTCACACGAGAATCAAGGTGCTGATATACATGCGTGTATGCTTCACTCTTGTGGGCGACCCCTGTGTGGCCTGTAACCGTTTCAGTGCCGACGCCTACATGTTGTGCCCTTGTCGACGCGGAAGCCTCGACGGCGGTGGTTGAAGACCACAGACACTGCCTGAAATGTCCCTCTCTCTTTCTCTCTCTCTCTCCGTTCCACCAGTTCACCAGTCAGTCTACGCTCTCAAATCGTTCTTCGCTCGCACGTGCACCCACACGTGCCTTCTCTCTGCTTATCCTCTCGTTGCCAACGACTCTGTCCAGCTTCCTCGACCACTCTCCCCCCCTCCCCCCACTCCCTCCCCGCACACACCGGCAGAAGGAGGAAGAATGTGGACCTATTTGGAGAACTACTTCAACTTGAAGAAGAGCTTCGTCTTTTACGGGAGCTACCACCACGAATGGCGCAACCAACTCATCCACGTCATTTTCGTGCCCACGATCTTCACCACGGCCCTCGGCTTCATCTCGAAGATCAAAGTCACTGACACCGTCAACGCCTCCCACCTCGTCGCCGGCTTCTACGCGCTCTCCTTCATCATCATGGAGCCGCTCGCCGGCACCCTGTACGCGCCACTGATCGCTGGCATGCAGTACGTTGGCCAGCACATTTGCGCGGCGAACATGGGCATCTCCACGGCCGTCCACGTCGTCGCCTGGACTGCGCAGATTATCGCCCACAAGTTCTTTGAGCGCCGCGCGCCTGCCTTCACCGAAGACCCCTTGCAGGCCATTCACGCCGCCGTCTTCTTCGTCTGGCTCGAGGTGCTGTACGCGCTCGGCTACCGCCCGAAGGACCGCAAGAACCTCGACGACCTCGTTCTGCAGCGGATCGCCAAGATGGAGGCGAGCGAAGCCGCTGCCAAAGTTGCCCCGGCGTAGGATGAGCAGACGAAGAGAGGAGGACGCGCCTGCGTGACCGCTTGGCAGAGGAACGAAGAGAACAGACATGTGCGTGGCACAGCGGAACGAGCAGCCCGACAGAGTCCACCCCACACACCCACTCCCCACGAGACACTTCCTTCACCCGTACATTCGGATTCGTGGCGCTAGCACTACACGTCCCCTCTCACTCCTCGCTCCCTCACCTTTAATCCCTATGCTTCTCTCTCTCACTCTCCCTCCTTGGTTCTCTCCTCTTGTCTTTGACGTTTTCTGCTTCACGAAAGCGAGAAAAACCCGTCTTTATCGTCGTCCCCCCGCCCACTGCTGACACAAGGAATAGAGAGGAGCCCTCCTCCTCCCTTCTCATACACCCCTGCCAACCCATGTCCGCTCATCACCCCAAGGCACCTTCCTCCTTCCGCATTTGGAGGTGCTCCTCGTTGCTGTTGGGAGTGCTTCCCACTCGTTTTTCTTTACTGCCTTACAACCTTAGCATCCGTGAGTCTGTGCGCGTGCGTGTGTGTGTGTGTGTGTGTGTGCACTTCTGTTCAGCCCAGCCGACTCTCCGTCTCTCTTGCGCGTGGTATGTATCTTCATCCTCCCTCCTCTCGCTACCTTCCTATCCCCCCCCCCCTCCCCTCCCTCCCCCACACACACCCCGCAAGCGAATGGTCTCCCCACCTTTTCTCTCGCGTCTCGCTCTTCGTATTTTCATCTCCTTTCCTCTCCGTGCGGGCCGAGAATCGTTTCCCGTGCTCAACCGCGAACGCCTGAATGAGCTCTCCCTCTCTCCTCTCTCCCCTAAACGTCACCACCACCACCACCACTTTCGAAGAGCAAAGAGGTGTATAGCTGTTACCGGCTGTGTGTTTCGCAGGATGACGCGGCTTTGCTAAACTCGTTCACTTCTTCACTCTCCTCTCTCCTCTCTCCTTCCCTTATCAAGTTGCTTGGGCTTCCCGCCAGATGGAGCAAGCTCACAAGGAGAACACGGTGCTGCCACACACATGCGGCGAGGAAACCGATCTGCCAGGCGTCCCGGCTGTCGGCTGCGTTGCCTCCGTCCATTATAGGCCGAACCAACTCCGCAGCGTGGCGGCGGTCATCACGGCGTCCTGCGACGCGATCCATATTCTGGGCCCCGACCTTGCGAAGCGGGACAGCCCCCGCCGCGAGCATTGCCTCTTCACTCGCACCATCTGGCGCATCCCGGCGCAGCAGCGCGGTGGTGGCGCAGTGTCGGAGAAGGCGAGCACCGGAACGGGGGCAACCATCACCTCGCTGGTTGGCTTCCTGGTCGCCCCCCAGCGCACTGTCAGAACGTCGGGGACGTGGATGATGCAGCCGCAAACCACGCTCACTACGGACCTCCTCCTCCCAGTGGACGACGAGGAGGCCCTCGACACTGTGTGTGTGTGCGTCTCCTGGATCGACGTGCGGGGTGGACACCGTGTGTCGAGCATCTTCTTCTCACTCCTGGCGGCGCTCACGCAGTCGCGCAGCGGCGGAGCAGATGCCTTGGCCGTGAAGGTGCACACGGACGTGCTGCCGCCCTTCTGGACCGCGCAAGGCGGCGGCGGGATTCTTCGCCTCTTCCACCACCCCCGCTTCGTCCGCGAGTCGCACCCCACAACCGACCCCGCTGCCACGCGCGAGGGCAGCACGCCACAAGACGGTGCGTCGCGCTCATCGTTCCGCCACATTGTCATGTGCAGCTGCTATCAACTTGCCGATAGATTGCACCTCGCTGCGGAGTCGACCATCCCTGGTGAGCAGCAGCACTCCTCGCTCCCGATTGGGCACGACGAGCGTGAAGGGGCCGCGTCATCAAAGTCAGTGTCTGTTGCTAATCCAGAGGTCGCCTCGCCTCCGGTTGGCGACGCGGAGGCGGCCATGCCACGGGTAAGGGCAGCACCACTGGCAGCGTCCTCTCTACCGGGCCGCAAGGGCTGGCTCACGTTCATCAAAGTTGACTGGGCGTGTGTCGCCGGTAGCTACGGGGAGGGTGAAGCAAACTACGCACAGACGGCCGCTGCCCACGGCGAGGCGTGGGTCGACGACAGTGGTGCCGACGCCTCGGGCAAGGACGGCAGCGACACGGCCCTATCAGTGCCTCATGCAGCAGGCGGGTCTAACAGCTCCCCTAGCACCTGCACATCCGTCTCCGTGGCGACCGAGTCGGACGTGGCGCCGTGGCTGTGGCGCTTCCAGCCAGGACGCGTGGTGGTTTCATTCTCCGTGCAAAACGCGCGGGCCCCCATCATCGCCGCCGCCGGCACCGCTGACGGCCGCATTCTCCTGCTTGCCGCCAACACAGACCGCACGGTGCGGCGTCTTGTCGGTCCCATCTCCGACATTGGCTTTGTGGATATGCAGCCTTCCCACCGAAACATCTGGGCGAGGAGCAAACTCATCGACGCCGTACTCCAGGAGCAGACGCCGGGGGACACTCCGACTCCGGAGCGAACTGGCGAGGCCGCACCCTCGGCCAGTCTTGTTGCCCTGGACGTGGCTGGCAATGTCGTTGTGCTTCAGGGCATCAACACGGCAACGCCTGTTTCACAGATGGTGGCAGACATCCCCCAGCTGATCACGCTCAAGAGCTCCGATGGAGCCACGACGACCTCCTTCGTGGACGCGACGGCGGCGGCAGGGCAGGGAAGTAGCCCCACCGCCGCCAAGAGCTTCCTTGACTTGAGCACGCTGCGAAGATTCTTCTCGCCCCTTGCGGCAAAAACGAAGCGTGCGTCACCGTCAGGAAAGTCCTCTACCACCGCCACGACCGCGGGGGAAGCGGACGAGTTCCATCTCTCTGGCCACCTGCTCAGCCGCGGGTTGCTGTACGGTACGTGGGTTGCCAGCACCCGCGGCGGACCCGAGCTTGTGGTCAGCACACTGGGCCAGGCCATTGTTTCCATCCCCTATGACCCCGACGAGGGCAACTTTGCCATCGCCGGCTTCACCATGACACCCACACCGATGAACTACATTGGCTTCCTCGACTTCTTCAACACTGGTGTGCCGGAACTTGTCATGACCAGCCCCCACAGTGTGCTGGTGGCGAGGTCATCCAGGGATGTGCTGCACGCTCGCACCGCACTGCTTGCCCGTCTGCTCCAAAAGCGTGCGGCCGAGGCCGCTGCGCAGCACCCGCCCCACGCATCGAAGGAGCCAGACGACTACGCGGACTTGCTGGAAACATGACCTCTCCCAAGATAGGGGGGTGCTTGACAACGCTGACCGACTCTGTTTGTACCAACCCTCTCCCCTTGCGAATGTGCAGCATTTTTGAGACGATGAGAAACGAGAAGGATCCCCCCTTACCAGACGACGTCTTCCCTTGGGGAGGAAGCTGTGTCCTGATGCTGCTTGGCGGAACTCTAGCGGAGTCCCCCACCCTCCCCACTGTCCCACCTTGTTCCCACGCTATCCTCTCGCTATCTCGTTCACTTCATTAGCTGCCATGAGTCGGAACCCACAGCAGGCGCGGAGAAACGACGCACCGGAGCAGAGGTTCTCCGAGGTCCGCGCGCTCCACCTGTGCGAGGAGGTGGAGAAGATGGAGTCCCTTGCGACGGTGAACGAGGGCAAACTGGGCGAGGCGCTGCGCAGCCTGGCCGAGGTCCTCGTCTACAACGACAAGCACAACGAGGCGGTGGTGGACAAGGTCCTGATGGAGCGCGACCTCATGACAACGCTGGAGCGCCTGGCGACGAACGCGATGCTGCCAGCGTCCGTGAAGATATACGTCCTCCAGTGCGTCACCATGCTCTTGCAGAACCTCACCCGTATCTCCTCGGTGTACTTTCTCTGCAGCAACAACCGCATCAATCGTATGATAGCCGTCCCCGTCGACGAGGACGACGACGAGCTCGTCTCCATGTACGTCTCCTTTCTCAAGTCCCTCGCCCTACGCCTCAACAAGGACACGGTGCAGTTCTTCTTCGAAACGGACACCGGTGCCTTCCCGCTGTTTGGCAGGGCGGTGAAGCTGCTCCACTCCACGGAGGACCCGATGGTGCGGGCAGCGACGCGGCAGATTGTCGTTTGTGTGGCGCAAATCGGCGACGAAGCCGTGCAGAAGTTCCTGTACGGCGCTCTGGTAGAGGTGTACGAAGCCCTTGTGCAATCCATGAGGAGGCAGCTCGATTGCACCGCTCGCATCATCCCATGGCTACGGCCCGGCGAGGCGGTGTCCTTCGGCCCCTCCACGTTTCAAGTGCGTCCCGTTGTCGTGCTTGTGGAGGACATCATGGACGACGTTCTCTACCTCAACGACTTGTACCGCAGCGCTCCCTCCACCACCATCGACGAGGCCGCACTGCGCCGCGTCGTTGAATGCGGCCTCCTCATCCCAATGAAACTCTTCCTGGAGGACGAGGTGGCCGCGTGCGCGGGCGGCGGAGGCGCGAACACCTCTACTGAGGTTCTCCAAACAGCAACAACAGAACGGATCCTAGCGCCGCCGTCCGCGGCTCTGGGGTTCGTGGCGAGGTGGGCCCGCTGCAACGAGGTGGGGGCTCTCCGAGACGCGTTTGTGCACACATTTCTCGACTCCCCACGGGACGGCGAGCCGTGTCTTCTCTCTCGACTTCTCGACGCCTGCCCCCATTTGTCTCCTGCGCTGCTCCTGCTACGAGAGAGTCTGGTGACGCGCCGCGACACCCCTGCCGCGGAGGAGGGAGCGTCCACCCCAGAGGCTGGTGAGTCGGATTTGTCAGCGCCACCACCGCAGGGGGAGGCTGTCAACGACGAGCAGCTGTGGGACTCTGCCGACGAGTTTCTCCGTGCCGTGGATGTCCCCAAGAGCGCGAAGTCTGACACGACAAGGCACGAGGAAGAGAACGCGACGACACATCGTCTTCTTCGACTGTTGCACCGGTTCCTGACAATCGATGTCCACACCACCGCACTCAACGCCGTGATGGTGCTGCTCAGGCAGATAGGGGGCCATCTTTCCCCATCCGCCCTCCGTTGTTTCGCCAGCGTCGCGTTGAGACTGTGCAAGATCGGCTTGCAGAGGACGAACACGCTGGTCTACCAACCCATCCTTGCTTCTCTCGCGGGTGGGGCTTCCACCCCCTCGGCTGGACACCTCGCAGGTGCGCAGGTGCTTGACGAGTGGCTGGAGAACAACTACTACGTAAAGGGTCTGGGCGTAACGGACGTGCACCTCGTCACCTTCCTGGAAGCCCGCAAAGCGTGGGATGTGTTCACAAGGAGCGGCACGCGCGAGGCCGTTCTCGGTGGTGGGTATGACGACAAGGATATCGCTCCTCTGCTTCCCCTAATGCCGTGCGTGGAGGACAGCCCGCTCGCGACGAGGTGGGATGCGCCGACGCGCGAGGCCTACCTCGCCCTTCAACGCCAAGTGAAAGACGCCGTCTCACTAGGCAAGCGGTCGGCCTCCGACGCAGCGGAGAAGGCGCGTGCCCGCTATCTTGTCTGGTTTGTTGTTTCGCAGTTCCACCGAGGCATATGGAGCGAGGCAGTCACAAGCTCCGGAGGAGGAGGAGGAGAAGTGGACAGTCTATCCCTGGAAGACACATTGACGCTACTCCAGAGATGGCACGAGCCACACACCCTGTACACATGGGATCGCGCGGACAAGCATCTGTCGTCGCGCCTGATGCTCCGTTGCCAAGTGGTGTGCGTCCGGTGCGAAAGCAGCTCCCCAACGGTCCCCCCGGGTACCGCCCTGTACCTCACCCTCACACCAATGGAGATCCTCTTTCTTGCTCCTCCGGAGCCGGACAGAGCTGCCATGGTGGCCGAGGTGTCGTCAGGGACCGCGGAGCGCGCTGTCGTGCTCTCCTTTGATATTGTCTACGTGCGCGCTGCGATGGTGGCCTCACCAACCACCTCCTTCCACGCCGTCGTGCAAGGGCTGTTTCCTGGCAAGGAAATGGAGGTGCATCTTGCCTTCAAGGATGCAGAGGCGGCTGTGTTGGCGGTGACGCAGATGAACAAGAAGGCCAGTCACGCACGCAAACAGGCCGCATCTCGTGCCCGTGAGTGGATGCTCTAGGCGATGAACATTTCGACAGTGAAGGTTTGCTTCCCTTTGCTGTTCTGCTTGTCTTTTTGGATTGCTTCGTGGCCGACCAATATGGGACGACGTCCCCAAGGAAGCAACAGTACTGTCGTCTTGTTTCTGTGAAGCCAATCCATTACGCGTGGCTCCACACCTTTGCCTCTACACCCAGCCCTCATTCCAACTCTCCCTCCTCTCTCTCCTTGTCTCTCATCGTCGCGTTGTGAAACGGTAGTAAGTGACTCCCGGGTCAGACCTAAGCCTCCCTTTCCACACCTCACTCACTCACTCACTCTCTCTCTACCGCTACATCTAACTCCATTATACCGTCTACTATAACTTCTTTCCCTTTTGGAAAAGACAGTTCCTTTCTTTTCGTCTGTTATTATTTACCACGTAGTGCTCTTCTCCCTTCGAGACTCCATTTCCCGTCCCCCCCTCCCTCCCTCTGTCTGTCAACACTGCGCACCAAGACCGACGACAGCAACAACACAAGGAAGGAAACAAGTAACTGGCCCACCAGCACATAGACAAATCACAAACACACGCGCGCATATCGTGCATATACAACCATACAGCCGACACAAATACCACCGTAGTTGCCGAGAATCTCCAAAGGGTTAGTGTCAATACTAAGACGAAAGCTGCCCCCTCCTTCTCGCCGCCGTCTTCAGATCCTTTGTGAACTGCTGTGCCCCGTGTACGGAGAGGATACCCACAGAAACGACATTCCCGCACGTTACCATGAAGGCCACGGCCGCGTTTCGTGAAGGGGACGTCATCATTCCCCTGCCACGTGACATTACCGTCAAGGGTAACCAGCTGCTTCTCCCCGACGGCGTCTCGGTGCGCCACGGTGAGAACTACAATGCCACTATCATCAGTCACTTCCTCGTTGCCGTGAAGGCGCTCACGGAGGATGCGGAGATTGTGCTCAACTTCAACCTTGCCTTCTACGACATGGTGAAGGGCGACGAGGCCGCGCAGGGCCGCTTCATCGACCCCGTCGTATCGGGCTTCCGCTACCTTGCGCCGGAGGAGAAGCAGGAGCTGTACCTCTACGCCGACGAGCGCGTTCGTCAGGAGGCTGTCACGGACGGATTCATCCCCGACGGCACGGAGAGCGGCGTTGACGTCATTCGCGCACGCAAGAACAACCTGATCAGCGTCGCCAAGCGGGATCAGGAGAAGGGCGCGGTGGTGTTTGAGTCCACGGGCGTGCTCCTGCCGTTCCCCGTCCGCAGCACGGTGGAGGTGCCCGGCGACATGCACCTGCGGCTCACCGGCGGCTCCGAGTTCATCCGCCACTCCTGCATGCCGAACCTGCGCCTCGAGATCGACGGCAACCTCCTCCGCGGCATCGCACTCCGCCCCATCGAGCAGGGCGAGAAGCTCACCTTCAACTACCTCTGCACGGAGTGGAAGATGAACAAGGTCTTCCACTGCTCCTGCAACGTGTACTCGTGCTACGGCGTCATCCGCGGCTTCAAGTACCTTGACCGAGAGCAGCAGGAGCACCTCCTGCCTCAGTGCAGTCGCGCCGTCCAGGAAAAGTACCAGGCGCCTCTGCTGTCCGCCGCCTCCCTCACCTCGATGCAGACGGGCTCGCCGCTCGCGACAACGGCTGCCGGCCGCATTGTCGCCCAGCACGACATACCCGCCGGCACCACTCTCTTCCCCGTGACCGCACCGCCCAGGATCGAGAGGAAGGAGCTTGTCCTTGACAGCGTCCGCCTGCCGCACGCCTGCGACGCGTCGACGGTGCTGCTGGAGGGGAAGCTGGTCACCGCCCGAGCGCTTGCCGCTCGCGACGCCCTCACCTACAACCTGAACCTCTTGGCGTACCGCCTCGACTGCCCGTTCTCCTGCTCGTGCGGCTCCGCGAACTGCGACGGCGGCGAGGTGAAGGGCCTGTTCGCCCTCGGCGCGGAGGAGAAGTCGCGCCTGTGGGTCCTTGCGAGCAGCCAGGCCCGCGCGGATGCCATCAAGGACGGCCACGAGGTCACCTCGGCGAGCCCACTCGTCAAGGTGCGCGCCAACGGCTCCATGGGCCACGCGACCTTTGCCGCGCAGAACATCGCCGCGGGCCACCGCGTCTTCCACGTCACGGGCCTTGTCCTTCCTTTCCCCACTGTCTATACCATCTACATTGGCGAGGGCAAGCACCTGCTCTGCGGGGACGGCGCGCAGTGTTTGGCCCACAGCTGCACCCCCAACACTCGCATCGTCGTGGACCCCGCCAACGGCAGCCTCGACTGCTTCGCCACCAGGGACATTGACGGCGAGGAGCTCATCTCGCTCAACTACTTGGAGACGGAGTGGGACATGGACGAGCCCTTCACGTGCGTGTGCGGCAGCCCCAAGTGCTTTGGCCGCATCGAAGGCTACCGCCACCTCTCCACCCAGGATCAGCTCCGGCTGTGGCCGACGGCGACGTCCGCCATCCGCACGCTGTTTGCGCAGACCCGCAGCGCCGGCAGCGTCCTCGCCACACTGAACACGGACCTCGTCGACATCTCTGGCGGCGACGGCGGCGCGCTCTGCACCGCGCAGGAGCTGCCGTCGGGGACGGTGCTCTTTACGTGCCGCGATACGTTCCGCGTGGTGGGCAACACGGTTCTCTTCAACGACGTCACCATTGCCCACTCCTGCAGCGCAACGGCAGCCTACATGGAGAACCGCGTGGTCCTCACGCAGGCGGTCAGTGCTGGGACGGCTGTAACGCTCAACATCAACCAGCTCGTGTACAAGGTGGTGTCCCCCTTCGCGTGCACCTGTGGCTCTGCCACCTGTGTTGGGCGAGTGGGCGGCTTCCACGACCTGACAACGGAGCAGAAGGATGCGCTCCTCCTCTGCACGCTGTACGAGGTGCGCGCAGCTGCTATTGAGGATGGCTACAAGAACAAGTCCGGCTGTGCCCTTGTCGACGTGCGTGCGAACGGTGACATGGGCCAGGCCACCTTTGCCACGCAGCGCATCTCCGCCGGGACGCGCTTCTTCCGTGTGTCTGGCCTTGTCCTTCCTTTCCCCACTGTCTACACGATCCTCCTGGAGCCCGGCCGGCACCTCCTCTTCGCTGGCGGCGCGCAGTGTCTGGCGCACGACTGCGTGCCCAACGTGCGCGTCGTGGTGGACCCGGAGAGCCGCACCTTGGACTGTCTTGCGCTGCGCGACATTGAGAAGGACGAGGTCATCTCTTTCAACTACCTCGCCACCGAATGGGACATGAGCAGCCCGTTCCGCTGCGTCTGCCAGAAGCCGGAGTGCTTCGGGAAGATCAGTGGCTTCAAGCACCTCTCGCACCTGTCCCGACAGAAGCTGTGGTCGATGGCAACACCAGCGATCCGCAGGCTGGCGCAGACGAGCCCCAACTGGGCTCTCCTGGCGTCGGCCAAGCTGAGCACGGACAGCCACGGCCGTGTTGTGGCGGCACGGGTGCTGCTGGAGGGCACGGTCGTCCTCCGTGCGGCGCGGGTGCAGTTTGGCGAGGGCCCCGAGAGGGGCTGCGTCATTGTCGATGAGGTGCTCCTCCGACACAGCTGCCACGCGACGGCTGCCATCGTCGAGAACACGGTGGTGCTGCTGGAGACAGTGTGCCCGGGCGGCGAGATCACCGTCGACCTGTCGTGCCTCGCGTACAACCTGGAACACCCATTCACTTGCCAAGACAGCGTGCGCCGCGGCGCCACGCCAACGGCGACACACGCGCCGCACGAGGTGCGCGGGTTCATTGGCCTCAGCGCGGCCGAACGCGCGAAGCGCATGATGGTGGTGACGCCCACCGTCCTCGGGGAGGCGATGCGAAGGGAGGGCTACCAGGTGCCGTGTGCGTGCCCGTTGGTCGAACTGCGTGGGAACAGTGACTGCACCACCGGACAGGAAACCTTCGCCGCCGCACCCATCGCGGCGGGCACTCACTTCTTACGCGCTCGTGGGCTGATGATTCCCTTCCCCACGCCCTACACCGTCATGGTCTCGGAGAACCGGCACCTGCTTCTGACCGACGGGGCCCACTGCATCTCGCACAGCTGCGAGCCCAACGTGCGCATCAGCACCGACGCGGGGAGTGGCACAGTGGAGTGCGTCGCCCTACGCGACATCGCGACAGACGAGCGCGTGACCTGCAACTACAACGCCACAGAGTGGGACATGCGCGCGCCGTTTCGCTGCAAATGCGGCGCCGCCAACTGCGTTTTCGACGTCCGCGGCTTCAGGCACCTGACAAGTGCACAGAGGGCCCTGCTGAACGACCAGGTCACCTCCGCCGTCCGCGAGCTTGCCCAGCTCTACGCAGACGTCCAGCTGGACAAGAGGCTGCTCACGGCCGACCCTGCCACCGGAACGCTGCTGGCCGCGGCCGCCACGCCGGCGGAGACGGTGATGATGGAGCTGCAGCTCACCGACATCCAGCCGACCCAAATCTGCGTCGGCCGCAACTATGTCATTCCCCACCGCGACGAGGGCTACAACTGCGTCCTCGTTGAAGGCCGCATCGTCTCCGCCAGTGCACTGGCAGCCGGCGAGCCGCTTTCGATCAACATGAACTACTTTGTGTACGACATGACGGCCCTCTTCCCGCGCTCCTTCTCGCCCACCTGCAAGGGCTTCAAGTACATGGACCCTGCCCAGCAGCAAAGGTACCTCTACCTCTGCGAGCCCGCCGTGCGTGCCCAGGCCATGCGCGATGGGTGGCTGGTGAAGAGCACACAAACGATCATAAAGGTGTTCCCGAGGGGGGCCATGGGCCAGACCGCCTACGCCGCCGCCGACATCCCGGAAGGCGTGCGGCTCTTCCACTGTACCGGGCTCGTTGTGCCGTTTCCCACCATGTACACCATCTGCGTGGGGCGGCACCGCCACCTCCTCTTTGGCGACGCCGCGGAGTGCATCGCGCACAGCTGCGATCCCAACGTCAAGGTGGTCATCCACGAGGCCGAGGGCACCTTTGACTTTGTCACCATCAAGCCGATCCGCAAGGACGACCTTGTCACGTTCAACTACAACACCACGGAGTGGGTCATGAACTCGGGCTTTGTCTGCCTGTGCGGCTCGCCACTCTGCGCAAAGACATGCCAGGGGTTCAAGCACCTTGCCGACGCGGACCGCCAGCGCCTCTGGCCCATCACCAGCGACGTGGTCAAGACCCTCTTTCACGAGGAAGAGGCTGCACAGCAGCAGCGGCTGACGGCGTAAACCGTGAGAGCTGCACCGTCGCTTCCTCCGCTCAGCTGTTCCACTCCGTCCCACGTTGTCTTCGCACCTTTTCTTCCTCTCTACGATCACTTTGATTTCTCCCTCCTCCCCACCTCGCCTGCGCTCACACGCACAGGTGTCCCTTCATTCCTCTTTCACCACCCACCTCCCTGACGGGCTGGATCGGCAAATATTCTCCATGGATAAATGTGCTTGGTGTGGCGTCCCCACCCGTGTTACCATTTCCGCCCTATGGTCCAACAGTAAAAAAAAAAAGAAACGAAAGCGATGCGGCACACTTCCCGTTCCTGCGACGGTGCATACGGCATGGGGTGGCGCTGGAGTGCCATCCTCCCCCAACACCCCTTCAGAGCTTTCCCTCCTTCGCTCACCATCCTCGAAGCAGAACGCATTCATACAGTGTCTGTCAGATATCAACAGAAAGACGGTGTTGCTCATAACCAGACACGCCTCACCCCATAGACTCACTCTCACAAAACTGTTTCTCCATCTCTTCTTCTCTCTCGCGGCTCGATCGTCATGGAGGGCGACGCCGCCCGAAGTCCGTCAGCGAGAGGGAAGCGCGTCAGCTTCGGACCTGTGACGGTGATTCCCATCCCGCGGCGTGGCAAGCTCTCCTTGTCTTCCAGCACACTCGACACAGAGGGGGAAGAGGATAGTCCCCTGGTGCACGGCGGCGCCGACCTGCTCAAAGTGGCCAGTGAGCTCGCGAGCGAGAAAGCGCCACCTCTGGCAGCCGCACCCCAACCAAGCCCGCTCCCCGCGACCGCAGCGGAGGTATCCCCGCAGGCCCTCCCCCTGACGGACTCGCAGGTGACCTACTTGCAACGCGAGCTCTTCTCCGACTCCCTCACCAACAACAGTGACGGCGATAACCACCCCACGGGAACAAACGCTCCAGGCAGAGAGAGGGAGACACCGGAGGAGGATGAGGAGATTGTGCGCTCCCCAGTGCCACCGAGTTTGTGGCGGCGCCACGCCCACCGGTCCCGCACCGTCTCCCTTGACGAGAGCGACAGATCACCCCTCACATCGCCTAGCACCCTTGTGGATCCCCCCGGGGACGATAGCGTCGTGCCGTCCTCCCTCCCATCCTTCTCCTCGTCGCCACCATGGGGATCCGCGCGAGAGTCAAGCACCCAGCGCTTTGCCGCGGCGCTGGGCGAGCTCCTTGGCCCGTCGCCATCCGCCGAGACACAAGACCGACGACAGAGCCCGCCAGACACTCTCCCCACACACCCCGCCATCGGGGAGAGCCCCAGTCCCTCTTCTTCTTCTTCTTGCGGCGCCGCTACCCATGACAACACGCCGCTCCTTCACCATAGCGATAGTGGTACTGTGGTGTCCGCCGCACGCGCCGGGCCTGTGCGCGCCGCGACCTCGCCGCACCTGGGCGATGAGCCACCCCTTGTCGCGCGCCGACTGGAGCTGGGCGGCGGCGAGGCACACACAGTCAGCCCAGCGACGGCCGCAAGCAGAGAAGAACAGTGTGTCTTCTGCGGACTAGCGGCCAAGCACGAAGGCAATAGCTCCACGAGGAAAGCGCCAGCTCCACAGGCGTCGGCGCCTGGTGCCTTGAGCGATGAGGAGGAAGCCACCGCGGCGTGCCCGCCAGGTTTCACGCGACAGGACGGGCTTCTCTTTCATACGGCGTGTGCCCTGTGGTGCCCAGAGGTCTTTTATGACCCCTCGACGAAGCGTCTGCAGAACGTATCGGAGGCCGTCGCTCGCAGCAAGCACATAAAGTGCGCACTGTGCCGCCGCGAGGGGGCGGGGCTCGGCTGCGCTTGCTCCGACTGCCAGCTCAGCTTCCATCTTCCCTGCGCCATTCGTCAGAGGAAGCGAAACGGGCCCAATCTCAAGCACAGCGGCGGCGGCGGTGGTGGGGTGACGCTTGACACCAAAGGCTTTTCTTTGTGGTGTCCTGTGCATAAGCCTCCCAGTAGCACACCTGCTTGCTTTTTCTCTACATGACACACAACAGACCGAGACAGGGGAAGGAGATTACTCTCTATTCAATGCGTCATTGACGCACTCCGACCCGCGGGGTTATATGCTCCCTCAGCACACTCGGAGCGTGATGTTTCATTTCCGGAAGAAGAACGCTAAGCGTGGGGGGTGGTGCGCCACAGTGGCGGGGGTCGACTGAATGAAGAGCGCATCTCAATCTCTCTCTCTCTCCACTGCCCATCCTTCCCACAAACACACACACACATGGAAGAAGCGCACTCCTTCGTCTTTGCAAGGACAGCTCTGAGATGCTCAACGCCTCGGAGCTAAACGCCGCCATCCATGGCGCCGTTGGCGATGGCGTCTTGCTGGGCCTTCTCCTCGACCCAAACGGCACCACTGTCGCGTCTGCCTTCGCACAGGACGGTGTAGAGCGCGCGGAGGAGGACTATGCCGCGATGGTGGCAGCGACAGCGAATGCGTGGCGTGTGTACGCGGGGGCGGACCTGGCAGTTAACAAGATTACCCTCGAAGCGGAGGCAGATGCGCTGGAGCAGGTCCTCATCGACTTTGGCGAGCGCAAGCTGTGCGCCATGTCCGTGGCGGACAGCGCCATCATTTGCCTCGTTTCCTGTGACGCAGCGGTGCAGATGGGCCTCTTGAAGCTCAAGACCGCGGCTCTCCAGCAGCGGCTCGATGTTTTGCTGCGTCCTGTGATGACCCAGTGAGGCGACTTACGCACCTCCCCTCTGTTCTCTCTCTGGTGGCTCCCCCACTCCATTCCCTCTCCTTGCTTGCTTTGTGTCATCTCGACTGCGCGGTAGAACGCCTCCTTGAGGATAGCCATTTCCAAGCAAGAGAGAAAAGAACGCAATTGATGGACAGGAGAGCCGGTCCGATCTGGGGTGCGACGGCATTGTGCGCTCCTTGCTCTCCTCTCATTTCCCCTTCCTCTACTTTCCATCCACAAAGACGAGATAAAGTGAACCTCCTTTAAAAGGAATACTCAAGACTAGATTACATATGCGTTTTGTGGGTGGCTCGCCTGTGGCACGGGAAATCGGCTGCCGGCTGCGGCGGGGTGGGTCTGCGTTCGCCGGGCAGGTCCTTCCCGTCGCCCTCCGCGTGAGGCGCCCGCTTTTGTTGGGAGTCACCACGCTGACAGCGCCGCAGAACCAACGCCGATACTACGCGTTCCTTGGTAAATCCACCGCTGCCGCCGCGGAGGGGAAGGAGGCCGCGGCTGCTGCAACTGCACAGAGCGCTACCGAGGCGTCCTCCGCAGCTTCCGAGACTCTTGTAGCGGCGCCTGTCACGTACTTTGACTACCTGGACAGGTTCTGGAGCCGCAAATGGTTTGGCACGGTGGATGGCGCGGACGCCACTGGCGGCGGTGCGCTGTCCCCGCTCGACGGCAGTGCGGCAGCTTCCGATGCGATGGGCTGGTTTGCTGACGCATTTCTGGCGGTGCAGCACACGTTCGGCTTAGAGGCCTGGGCGGTGCTGTTACTCTTTGGTGGGCTCACCCGCCTTTTCACGCTGGTCTTCTCCTTCTACGGGGAGCGGGCGAGTGCCAGGATGCAGGTTGCCCTGCCCGAGCTGAAGGCTCCGCAAGAGGCCTTCAACAAGGTCTACTATAACGACTTCTCCTCCGCGCTAGATGTGCAACTCTCGGCCACCGCACTGAAGAGCGAGCGGCGGCGCGTCTTTGCCAAGTACGAGACCTCGAACCTCAAATGCCTGGCCTCCTTCGCGAGCTCACCGTTCATCCTCTACGGCCTCTACCAGGTCTCCCGCCTGTGCGAGAGCCCCGTGCTGGATGTCGGCACCTCGTCCTTCTTCTGGTGCGCCGCGCTCACCCTGCCGGACCCCTTCTTCCTCCTGCCCATTGTCTTCTGCGGTCTCACGCTACTGAACTTTGAGCTTTCCATCAGCAAAGAAATGAAAAAGGGGTGGATGGCCAACATCATCTGGGGTGCCCGACTGGGGTGCCTCTGTGTGATTCCTGTCGCCGCCACCTTCCGCTCCGGCGTCTGTCTGTACTTCATCGGCATGAGCCTCGCGGGTCTGCTCCAGCCGGTCCTCCTGCGCGTGCCAGCCTTCCGCAATGCCCTCAACTTCCCCAGGCCGGTCGAGCTGACGGATGCGAAGAAGCAGCTCAGGGACGACGACGAGCTGCAGGCGCGTATGACGGTCCAGTTCCCGTACCTCAGCCACCTCCTCAACCCTGAGGTGGAGGACGACAATGAGCGACTCTTCAAGTCGGCAACTCCGCACGTCGGACTAGGAGGAGGGAAAGGGACAGCGACGGAGCAGCGGCAGCGTCCACGCACAACGGCGACGATGACAGCACGAGGGACCCTGCCACCCTCGGAGGGGCGGCGGCGCTACGCGGCCGGCACCAATCCGCTGATGCGGGAGACACCCCTCAACAAACAAACGAAGGAGGCCGCAGCACCTGGCGCCGCAAGTCCGTCGAAAGCAAGCAAGGCCTCGTCTGGGAAAGGCTCCAGCTTCGCCTCGAGCGGTTGGAAGTCGGCCCACGTCGGCTTTAGCGAGGACGACTTTGTGCCCTCCTCCTTTGACTCGGACGCTGGCACAAGCTCGCCCGGAAAGCGAAAAGGCTGAGAAGGTGTTCCTCCTCCTCTCCCCCTCTCTCTCTCTCCTGTCCTCATCCCGACAGGTGCAGACTCACCTGGCAACGCCCCGCACGACGTCTTGCGATTGGTTGACGCTGTTCTCCCCCTCCGTTCGCTGCTGCCTCTTCTCTCTTCTTCCCGCACTTCCCCCGCAGCTGGGGAGGAGAGCATCACAGAGTTCTAACACCTAATGCGTGCATCTGAAAGCAACATGTTTGCTGCGAGCAAGCAATATGAAGCGATGAGGACTGCACCGGACCCTCCTACAGAACAGACACAGGGCAGAGCGACGAACGAAAACCACCACGTGTCTTTACACAAACGCACAGAGGCGGAAGGTCGTCGTAGTCGTTGCTGTTTGACTCCTCCTCCATCCTCCTCTTCCCCCCCCCTCCCTTCCCTGCGTAAGCACACCGAGACAGGAGATCTCACGCCATCCCGCTCCCCCCCCCCCCCCCTCCTCACACACACACACACACACACACACATAGACAGGGATTTGGACGGCGCGGAGAACCGGGAAGGGAGCATGTCGCCCGCACTTCGAGGCACCGCAACACTCCGCTTCTTCAAGAATGATCGCCATCGCCCTTTTGTCAACCCGATGCGACGGTGGTGTTACCACTACCTCATTCTGGGCGGCCTGACCCTGGGTGTGGGCTACATGGTCTCGACCTACCAGCTGGCAAAGTGGGAAGCACGCAGGTACGGGGACGCCTCTGGCCGCTTCGTCTGCTCAAACGGCTTGCGGGAATTTCTCTTCTTGTGCCCGTTCAACCAACTGTCGAACCTTGCCGGGCAGCTCGCCGAGCCAGGGCCTCTTCCTCCATCAGTGCATCGCAAGCTGATTGATTGCCTCATCTGGTTCTACGACGTTGACTTGTCAGACAGCGAAACGTCCGAGTTTGAGTCCTTGCAGGACTTCTACACGCGTCGGTGGGCATCAGGGGCTCGCCCGGTAGACAGCACCGCCATCGCCGTCGCCCCGTGCGACGGCGAGGTGCTGGCCGTGTTCGATGATGTCAAGGACACGTCGCTGGTTCAGGTGAAGGGCCTCACGTACGGCATTCAGTCGCTCTTCCGTCTTTCGCCGAAGGAGGTGCCCTCCGGCTTCAAGCGTGTGGCCGTTGTTGTCCACCTGCGCGTCCAGGACTACCATCACGTTATTGCCCCCACCCATTTTCTGTGCGACGGCTCCGTCTATGTCCCGGGTGAGCTGCTGCCCACCACGGCAGCGGGCTATCACTGGCTGCCTGGTGTGCTCATCACGAACGAGCGCCTCATCGTGCACGGGGCGGCCAACGGAAAGGCCCAGCCGTTTGTTGCCATGGCAATGGTGGGCAGCACCCTCACCGGCAAGATGAAGCTGGCGCTGGACCAGCGCATCCGGACGAACTTCCTTGACCCGCCCGATTACGCGGTGCACAGCAACTACAAGCCTGGTCGCCCCGTGCCCGTTGGCGGCGATATAGGGACGTTCTACTGGGGTTCCTCTGTGGTGCTCATGATGGATGTCCCTGAGGCAACGCAGGTCCTGCCTGCTGTCGGCGGTACGGTCAAGGCCGGAGCGGCCCTGCTCAGATAGCTCTCCTTCCCTTGTCGGAGTCCTTGCCTGGTCACAGATTGTTAAAAGGAGCACAGCACCTCCCCAAGAGAAAGAAAAAGAGATAGAGCACGTGCTCGACTTGCCGTTGTCTGCTGGGACTTCCGACTTGAAGGACGAGGCGAGGGGAAGGACAGATACCGCACACCGCAGTGCATCACGTAAACCTGTGCCATTTCGGATTACGCTTGTCTGCCTTCTTCGCTTCGCCGGTGTGGAGTGAGGGGAGATGGACCACGAGCGGGAACAGCTTTTCACAATGCCGACGTCAATCCCTCACTCTCTCTCTCTCTGCGTATCTAAGGATCTACGAGTACACCCCCACCCCATCCTCACGCACACACATACACAGGTAGGATCGTTCACAAGAGCATCACGACACACACACACGCACACATGTCTCGGAACTGGGAGAGCGATGGCGGCGCTGCCGGGGGGGAGGCCTCCCCGGAGACGCAGCTGGTAGCCACGACGCGGAAGCTGCACGACTTGCTGAAGCAGCGAGAGTTCCACTTGGCTGAGCTCATTGACGAGGTGGTGTACGCCGAAGATCGGAAGGACGAGGCCATCCAGGGGAGCATGATGGTGAAGTATGGCGTCGACCAACTCGAGGGCACACTGCAACAGCTTCTCCACTTTCACGTTGTACTCAGCGAGGAGGTGATCTTGCCCGCCCTGCTGGACGCCGCGAGGCTGCGGATGAGCCCTCACTCCGCGGCCTTGGTGTTGGACGGGAAGACGAGGCACGCGATGCACGCGCTCACAGCGTCGCCCGCCTTGTCACAGGCAACACGACAGCTCATGCAAAGTGTGCTTGAGGCGGATGCGCAGGCACTCGCTAGCGAACCGGCGCCGGCGGCGGGCCCCAGCACCGCCCAGACCGAGGAGATCCCACGGATGCCAACGAACAATCAGAAAATTGAGCAAGCTATCGTGCTCAGCGGCATGCTGTGGCGGAAGCAACGGGAGCTGATCGCCGCGCTGGAGCAAGCCAAGCACCGTCTGGAGCGTGTGCTGACCCTTGAGGAGCAGGCGACGGAGCAGGGGCACGCCCGCTCGTACGAGTCAACCTCCCCTGCGCGCCGCGGATCCAGCGCCGAAGCTCTCATGACCATCAACCGGCGACGCTCCGCCTCTTCGGCACCCGCACTCGCGTCCAATGGCGCTCTTGTGGACACTCAGGAGCAGCTGGCGGCCTTGCAGAGGGAACGTGACACCCTCTGGCAGCAACTGCAGTCCCGAGGGGACAGCGACACGGAGGTGGTCGCATCCTTGCTGGCTGACAAGCGCCAGCTCGAGCACGAACTGCTTTACGCCCAGCGTCGCACTCTCGAGGAACAGAACAGGAACAGTGACCTCAAGCACCGCGTTCTCGAGTTGGAGAGTGCGCTGGACAGCGCGCGGCGGGCCGCGACGCAGGGTCTCGTCAGCACCGAGGAGGAGATGCACCGGTTGTCGCGCAGCACCGACCTCACCCGAGCCTCGCTGGAGTCGGAAGTTGCCCGTCTGCGGCAGGAGAACCAGGCGCTTGTCGAGTCCGGGGAACGGCTCCAGCACAGCACCTCTTTTGGCGAGGTCGCGGCAAAACGCAAAGTGGCGAAGCTGGAGGGCGTCATAGCCTCCCTGAAGACAGACTTGAACATTGTCGAGAGTCGTCTCGCGGTCATTCAGGACCAGCGCGAGGCCGAGAGGCAGCGAATCGTTCACCAGTTCGAGCGCGAAAAGCAGCGACTGCAGCAGGAGCGCGACGAGTGCCAGCGGCTCATTGACAAGATGGCGTGTGAGCTGAAGCTGCTGTCGCGCGACCACGAGGCGATGCGTGCTGCCGCCTCCGTTGAGCAGATGTGACGTGCTGACCTCTCCCCCCCCCCCCTTCGTGCTTACCTTTCCCTCCCTTATCGCTCGCAACATGTACACTGTACTCCACCTCCTTCCTTCTCTCACGCTCCTGAATACACATCCTGCTTACTGCATCGCACGAGAAGAAAGTACAACGACAGCACGAGCACGAACAAACTGTCTGGCTCCATGCCCGCCAGTGAGAAGAGCACGCTGTAGAGAAGGAAAGATGGGCACTGACTTGTGCTTCTGCACAGTGACAGGTGCTCGCTATCACAAACACAGCCCACAACCGGTCCCCCCCTCCCTCCCTCCTACACGCACATAAACAAACTTGCTTCTCGCATAGTACATAGTAGCTTTGCACCGTCGACAGTGGTGTGTCACACGGCCCGGAAGGAACCCGGAGCGCCAAGCAGCGGAGGAAAGGAAGTACATCCGGCCAGAGGTGGCGAGACCGAAGTCATGGCCGATATTAGCCCCAAGATGCCGTGGCGGGTGTGGCTGAAGCTCCACGGCAAGGCAATCTGCCAGGCACTTCCCGTAGCGTTTCTCATTGTGGTGGAGGGTCGAGACATGTACTACCGGGCGACGTGGCAGGTGCAGGACGTTGCCCCGGCGCAGTTTGCCAGCGGGGATGTGATTGCCATCTGCAACCGCTGGTACACGCTGCCGACGTGGTCGCATGTACTGTACAGCCTCCTCTCCAAGGCTCTGTTGAAGTCGGCGTGGGACGACGTTGGGGTCATTTCCGTCACGCCGGGTGGGAAGCCCAACATTGTGTACTGCGACTTCAGCGGGGTGCACGAGATGCCGCTGGAGGGCTTTCTGCAGCAACGCACGCCACGGGGAGCGGCGCTGCGCAAGCTCCTTCCCGACACCGGCGCTTCGCGACCGAGCACCGCCGTGGTAGCTCTCTTCCTGGAGGAGGTGCAGAAGCTCAAGGTGCGGCCGTGGTACCTCTTCTCCGCCAGCATGCGTGGGTACCAGGAGAACAAGTACTACGACTTCTGCGTGCAGATGAGCCTCCAGAGACAGAAGATTAGGGCGATGATCGACAAGGGGCAATCGACGCAGGCCATTCACGGGCAACAGGAGAAGCTTCGAGAGATGGAAGTCATGCGGCAGCACTTGGCCAACTTTGCAACGAGAGAAGACACGTTCCACCTGTTCAACGGCTCTCTGGTGGCATCCTTCCTGGCCACGTTTGGCTACCTGGAGCGCGAGCTGCCGCCGCCGTCGCGCTACGTGCCACAGGACTTTGCCCACGACGTCCCCTTTACCGGCGCCACTCGTCTTGATGAGCCCATAGTCTTCTTTAGAAACTAAAAGGCGTCTAGTGTCGTTCTGGCGTCCACAGACAGACAGAGAGAGAGAGCGAGAGAAGACGGAAAGATGCCGTGGAAGCTCTTCCACGCTGGCCAGTTGATTACTCATCGTTGAACCGCCCTCCGTGTAGGGCGGGTAATCCTCACATATGGACACACACACACACACAGAGAGAGCACCAAGACGGTCTTCCTTCCACACACACCCCGCGCTCGGAAGCGAAGCACAACATGATGCAGCGCGTGGTGGAGTCTCATTCCCGAGCAAGCCTCCCCTCCTCCCCTCCTCCCCTGCCTCCTCTGCTCCCCACACCCCCTTTCCTCTCTTCCTCTAAGCCTACAACGCAAGATGCCGGAGGAACGAGGAAGAAGTTCCACATGCCAGGCGCTTCTTAGCGAGGCCTCCTGGGAGTTGCGCATCCCCAAACGGGCAGTCCTGCTTAGCGAACTCGACAAGGTTCACCGCCGCCTCACGCAGTCCGCGACAATCTATCGCGACTGCGCCGCGCTTGTCCCGTACGCAGAGGTGGTGGTTTCCCCTATGTACGTCACGATACGGGCTGACCAAGCGTTGGCTGCGGCGCAGCTCGGTCCTCGCGAGCGGTACTCGCCGCTCCCAGATGGCCTCAGCGAAGCGGACGCGCGGTACTTCCTGCGACAGATTGTCGAAGTGCTTCTCCAGCTGCACAGCTGCGGCGTCGTGCATGGGCACTGCGACGCCGGGTCGTTTCTGGTGCGCCAGTCCCCCGCCGCGCAAAGGGTTGTTCTTATCGACCACGCCGTTCCCGTGTCGTTTCTTGCGCGCCAGAGCGCTCATGGCCAGCGCGCTCGCCGCTGCGCCGCGCCGGAACTCCTTCGCAGCAGCGGCGAGAGCTTCGCCTTCAGCGCTGATGTGTGGTCTGTGGGTGTGCTGCTCCTTCGGCTGGTCCTTCCTGCGCAGAAAGACTTCACCACCGAAGATGTGGAGGACACGGACCTGCTCTCCCCCTTTGTGTCCTCCCTCACCGGCGTCGCTCGCAGTCTGCTGGTGCTTTGCCTAAAGGGAGACCCCGCCAGCCGGCCGACGCTCTGGGAACTCGCGCAGCATCCCTTCCTCAACACCACAGCAGAGGCATCCCGCGCCAGCGAGGCAACGTTTGGGGGCTCCCAAGACGCCTCCAGCAACAGCGACACCGACAGGGAAGACGAAACCAGCGCAGATGGCGGGGAACAGACCACCGACGCGCGCTCCTCCTCGACCAATACGGAAGGCGACGAGGAGTAAACAAAGCACAGCGCCAGAGAATGGTCTCTCGAGCTCTTCCCCTTGTCGTCTGCTCGATCAAGCACTCGTGCACTGTACAATTCCACATGCTCAAACGCTACCTTGTGACGTCAGCACGAAGGGAAGCAAAGAAAGAGAGAGAGAGAAGAAGAAGAACTGCAGGAGGGGTTGATGGTCCCAAAGGAAGCACCCGAACCCCTCTGTGTGTGTGTGGGAGCCCGAAACATGAAACAATCACCTCTCAAAGGGCGGCCGTGACTTCGCTTCCTCCGCTCATCTCACTGCTTTCTCTCTCCTCCTCCTCTCCCCTTTGTCTTTCTGTCGTTTTCGTGTTAGCTTCCACCGAGGGGAGTCCTTTATGCACTGACGACAGACCCCCGCTCTTCTACGCGAGCGATAAGAAAAGGGAAAGTACACATACCAGCAGAGAGACTCCCGTTTATCCTCTTCCTCTGCTTCACCGCCTCACCACCAACGCATGTCAAACACCGAGCCAAAGACACTGAAGGAGATTCAGGAGGAAGTTGCCGTTTCGATCGCCCGCAATGCGAACGTGACGGGATCTTCGGGCGGCTACGGGACATTCTCCGTCAGGGAACCAGGGACGTGGTCGCTTCGCCACAGTGCCCTCGCCGTCGCCGGCTTCTTTGCTGTCGTGTGTCTGCTATTCCTTGTTCGCTACTAGTCAGCAGGCAGGAGAGAAGAGCGGCGTTTGCTTTTCTTGCTACCCTCATCCCCTGTTCACACTATTATCGCTACCTTTACCACTTCGCTGCAAGTGCTACTGGGCTCCCATTGTCATCCTTCTCTCCCACACAGTCACACACAGAGAGAGAGAGAGACACAGAGACGTGCACGTGCACTTCACAGCAATCAGATGCAGCGAAAGTGAAAACAGAAGCAGTCTCCTCATACGGATCCTCTCCAACCTGCTGCCCTTTCCCCTCACAGCCACCTCATCCCCGCTCGCCCTCACCCCGCTCTCCATCTGCGTCGTCGTTGTTGTACTAGTTAGTCATTCGTGGCCATCGTCGTTTATCCATAGCTGCTGATCACGCACTCGCAAAGAAAGTGCGTTACCTCGTCCCTCTCTCGCGCATTTCCCTTGTCCGGCCTTCCTTCTTTTGTCTGTTTGCTATTCTTTCTTCATTTTTTTTTCCCTTTGTCTGACCTTCCGCAGGAACGACAAAAGACGGAGAGACAAGGGACAACATAGGAGGGGGGAACATGGACGGAGGTGGTGGTGGTGGTGTCGGTGGAAGCAATGAGAGCTTCATCTCCTTTCTCTTCGCCATCGTCTCCGTGGTCCTGCTAATCTTCTACATCCCGTGGGGCATTGGCAAGGTGCGTGGCATGTTGGTGTACTACCGCTCCGCCAAGCGCGTGCGTGCCACCATGGCCAACCCCATCACGGAACTGTGGGAGTCCCTCTGCTTCCTGCCGCGTGTGATTCGCCAAGTCGCAGAGGACCCGTCGATGCTTGCGGCGGGCGCCAAGGTGTGCTGGAACGACAAGGTCTTCTTCCTGCGCTGCGTGATACCGAAATTTCTGCGATTTGTCATTCGCCCTCGGATCTTGTTACCTGTGGTGTGGTTCCTGCTCTTCTCGTCCACGGTGTACTCGTCGCTAACGTTTGACCCGTACGCCATTCTCGGGCTGCCGCCCAAGGCCTCTACCGGCGACATCAAGAAGGCCTACCGCGCTCTCTCCAAGCGGTACCACCCCGACCACAACAAGACCGACGAGGCGCGCGACATCTACGTGCAGGTGCGGCGCGCCTACAAGGCCCTTGTCGATCGCGACGCGTTTGAGGAGGAAGAGGCCAAGAGCTCCGGCACCTTCGCCGTCGGCGTCGCTCTGCCGCGCTTCCTCACCTCGCGCGAGCACGACGGTCTGGTCCTCTTCAGTCTCCTCGCCATCCTCCTGGTGGGCCCAGTGGTGCTGTGGTACAAGTTCACCAACAACAAGCAGCTGCCGCGGCTGGTGTGGCACATCCGCTTTGACAAGGAGCGGGTGGAGAACTTCATGAAGCTCTTTGGCATCCCAGAGGACCGCAAGCACGTGGAGCGCCAGGTGAGCCGCCGCGCCATCCTCAACACGCTCATCTCCCTCAAGCTACTGCCCGCTAACGTTCGGGAAGATGCGGTGAACACGTTCCCGCCCTTCCCCGACTTCATCCATCGCTGCATCCAGGCGGACAAGAATGCTGGCATGTTCAAGTCGCTCGGCTTCGACGCTGGGGCTATCGCCGTCGTGAACGCCGCCATGGTCACCAACGGCGTGAAGATGCTTGAGGAGTACGAGCGAATGCTAGCGGAGCGTCTGGGTGCGGAGAACGGCTCGGAGAAGGGAGAGGAGGAGTCGACGGTTTCCCTCCTGTCCCCATCCGCGTACAAGGCCACGCGCTACCTGTTCCTCCAGCACACCACCCAGGTGGACGGCTCGCTCAGAGAGCTGCAAGAACTGATGGGCAACAACCTCCTCGCGCCACGCAAGCTGCTGAACCTCCACGAGGAGATCTACGACCTTCTCGACATGCTGTATGCCAAACCGGACAAGGTGAGCAAGCAGATTGTCAGCAAGCTCATGGAAATGCCGCACCGCACCTCGGAGCTCGTGGACGCAATCGAGCCAGAGATTCAGATGGTGTACCGCCGCTCCATGAAGAACTACCAGCAGGTGATGGAGGCAAACCGACAGCAGGAGATGCGGGCGATGCGTAGCGCGCACAGCGGAGCCGCAGCGGCGCTTCACTGAGTGCCCAACGGCTGCAACAACAATGATGCCCCTCCCCCCATCCGCTGAGGTGCTCGCCACTGTCTTTACTTACTCTCCCTCCTCCTCTCTCCCCATCTTCTCGTTCACCAGCAACCTTTGTATGTGTCTACGTCTGTGTATGTGCGGTGCCTCTCCCTTCGTCCCTCCCCCGCTCTGCTCGTGCAGGTGGTGGTCGTCGTCGTTCTTCGTGACTGTCCTTGCGATTCGCTGCGGCTGCCGTCAGCACTCACTGGAGCAGGACAGATGCATATGTTTTTGCGTATGTATGTGTGCGTTCCTTCTTATTCCCCATATGTTGTAAAGGAGTTGGCATCTGGCAGCTCTGCCTTATGACCTCTCTCTCCCTCTCACTTTCGTGTCCCTAACACATGACATGGTAAGGAACGAACAACGATTAGTCAGGTACCCATGTCATCAACATCTGGGCTCGGCGATGGCGACTCTGAACGGGTCTGGAAGGAGGTCTCCGGAGCTTTGGAAGGCACCCCCCCCCCCCCCCCTCCATCTCTCTCTCTCTACAACGTTCCACTTGCCCACCCCCCCCCCCCTCCTCTTCCTTTCGTCTAGGGTTCGCACCTTGCACTATTCTTGCTACTATTTTCGTCAGCACATCTCCCTCTCCCCTCTCTCTGTCTTGCAAAGGAACGAGCGACACACTTGGCGCGCCGTTGACCCCACCCGGAAAGAGGAGTCAAGGAGGCACACCTCCCCACCCACCCACCCACCCCCTCAGGAAACGCTTCCCATGGCCCGTCTGCAGCAGCGAAGCCTCTCCAAGCCGCGAGGAAAGCCAAAAGCCTCGCTGGATGCAACACTGGCGAAGAAGGACTCAAAGAAGAAGTGGGAGAAGAAAATGAAGAACAGGGATCGCACGCAGCGCATTCGCAAGCTGTCAAAGCAACTCCAGGAGGAGATCAACGCGGAGCAGAAGAGGGCCGCCGAGGCACGGAAGGCGAACGTCGAGCGCAAGCTCGAGAACGAGCGCAAGAACATGGTAGTCCAGACAATCAAGAACGACAAAGCCATCCGCAAGTTGAGCCCCAAACACCGTCGCTCGGCGCGCATCTTCATGCTCCACGAGCTTTAACGAGGAGAAGGAACGGAGAGAACGCGACAAACGTAAGGAAACTAAGGTGTGTGTTTCTTCCTCGTCATCACAAGGGATGACGGGAAAGGCAAACTACCACCCTCTCCCTCTCACTCTCTCTCTCCACCACCCCACATTTCCGCCAACGTTTTGCTTACGCCCCAACGTACTGTTGCATTCCTGCCGTCATAGGTAGAAGAGCACGTCTTCATTCCCGTTTAATCCACTTGATTCTCGCTTCTCTGATGCGAGTAAACCAAAGTAAAAAAAGGAACAAAAGAAGAAAGAGACAGCAACGATGCGCTCCCCTCTCTCTCTCCTTCTTTTCTCCTTCTTTCTTCCCTCCGGATTCGGGAGAAGCTCTTCGAGAACTTGAGGACTTGCCCCTCTCCTCACCTTTCCACCTCTCCCCTCCTCCCCTCTGTTGGTACGTTACAAGATTTCTTCTTCCTTTGAGGAGCTGATCCCTTTCCCTGTCCCCCCCCCCCCTTCATTCTGCGACTGGCATTGTCACCCCGCTAACAACTCCCAGATCTCTCGCGCGCTCCCTCTTGCCTCTGGCTCACACGTTGTGACTCTAATCCCTCCTAGATGATGTGCGATCGGGCGTGCACCCCGCCGCGGGGCTACTCCCCCACGAGGTGCACCTCTGGTTGCGGAAGCAGCCACGGCCGCGGTGCGCTTCTCTTGGAGGAGAGGGACGCGAACACCATGCCGCCGCGAAAGAAGGCGTCCCGCGTAGAGCGCCGCCTGGGCCTTGATGAAGAGGAGGACGACGACGACACAGAAAACGACGACACCGACGTCGGCACCGGGCCTTTCTCCACCCCGCGTGGGAGCTGGCCGCTGAGCACCCAGCCCCCGCTCCTCCCCGAGCAGGAGGAAACGACCTGTGAGAGACCCAGCGACAACAGCCTTGGCCGGTTGACCGCACAGGACTACGCAGGCCGTGCCGTCCCCGACTGCCACAGCAACCGCGCGTCCCTCGCCACGCTCACCAGCAGCCGCCCGGGTCAGCAGTGCTGGCAGACACCCGAGGTGAACCGCTTTGGCATTGCGGCGCGCATGACGGGCGGCAACTTTGGGCAACCCGTGGTCCCGTCTCTGCTCTACACTCCACAGATCGCACCGGGGCTGCAGACACGCCGTGGCGACCTGGATGCGGAGCTCGACCCCGTCAATAACGCGCACCGGATGTACCCCATGCCGCCCGTGACGCCTCTTCTCCCTGGCAAGCTGTACATTGGCGGCTACCCCGACGACGAGACACTTCCGGTCCTGCGCGCAGAAGGCATTCGGTACATCATCAACTGTGCCTCCCAGGACTTTGTCACGGAGCGCGCAGTGGCGGCCGAGTTCTGCGTTGTGGATATGGAAGCCTTCGACTCCGCGGACTACCTCATTCTCCACCACGACTTTGACAACTTCGCCCGCATCGTCGACGACATCGTCGAGCACAAGCAAGAGAAGGTCTTTGTCCACTGTATTGCGGGTATCAACCGCAGCGTGACGCTGTGCTGCGCGTACCTCATGGAGAAGCTGCGCTGCAGCCCAGTCGACGTGGTTCGCCTGTTCCGCGCCAATGGCCGCATGCGCATCTTAGAAAACGTAAGCTTCCGTCACCAGCTTGTCGACCACTATCTGCAAGTGGTTGCCCCGCTGCTGAACGACGAGGAAGAGGCAGACGCGAACGGTCAGCCGCCGTCGGCCACACAGAAGCCCTCAGGCTGCGGGCCGAGGGGCAGTCGTTGACGTCATGTCCCTCGTCCGTCGCTGACATCGCCGTGCGCGCTGTCTCACTTCCTTCCTGGCTAGTCCTCCGTTGGATTTCTTGTGAAGCACGCACACCCTTTCCTTCTCTTTCCTCTCGTGCCCTCCTTCCCTTCCCCTCACTATGATTCCTCCGTGCTACTGCTGCTCCCCCCTTCGCCTCACCTCCTCCTTCTCTTCTCCTACCGCCGTACACATCCATTGATTCATCTACTCATTCATTTTCACCCCTCCGCTACCCCCTCCCCGCACATACACATATGCTTAGATGCATCCCCACACACTACATCCATCAATAAAGAACGTCCTCCTCACTGACACATTTCGTGGCACTCCTTTCTTATTATTGTTGCTTTCTCTTAGATAGGGAGGCTCTCTCCCCTCCCCTCCAGCCCCAGCTCCTCACTGGTGCTCTCCCTACCCTTCTGCCCCGTCAATTCGATGTCCTCACACCACCACCGTACGGCGCTCTTCCTCCGTCCCCACCCACCTCATCAACTGGTCACTCCTCCTGCCCATGCAGCGTTCGCGCGCGTCACGACGCACACCGTCCCTCTACCACCACTACCCACTTCCATACGCACACCCAAACCTGCGAAGCCATGGCGAAGAAAACAGAGAGAGAGAGAGAGAGAGGAGAACGACGTGAGGGAGGACGATAGTGAGAGGAGGGGAATGTGGAGGGACCGCTGAGAGAGAACCCAAAACCTGCCACTAACGTCAACATGCATTTTACGTGCTCCGTTCGCAAGGAAGAGAGCCTGTTGGAAGGGACCTGCTGCCAGCCTGCCAAAAAAAGGGACGTAGATGGCTACTGTACTTCCTCTCTCTCTCCTCCCTTTACTCCTCTCTGTGCTTTCCTCTGCTTCTGAAGGGTCAATCATAGAACAGAGAAGGGAAGAAGCCCCTCTCAAGGACAAACGGAGAGCGAACGGGGACAGCATGCTGGCAGGCAGCAGCTTGCCAGACGGTGCCCGTACAATAGACCCGACATGGGCTGTTGTTGGAGAAGGGAAGCTGAAGGGCAATGGACGGCGGCAACTGTCGCTTCTTTGGCTGGCCACCCACTACTGTCGTGTGTCATTGGATGTCGTGCGCTCCCTTAACCCACACCTTGACGACCTTCCCGCTGACGCGCCGATCCCCTTATGGACACGCGTGCGCCTCCCCAACATGCTGACAGAGCAGCGGAGGCTGGAGACGATGACCGGCAACGCCCTTGTCATTGGGGAAGCGGAAGAGCGGCTGAGGCGCTGTCGCGCTAGTCTGCAGGAGTGTGTTCGGAACTTCGAGAGTGAGCGGGGTGCGGAGCTGCTGGCCCTCCCACGCCGCCGCGTCCTCACACAGGTCGAGCAGCTGAGGGAAGCCCTCGCGGCGGAGGTGGAGAAGCAGAGCGCGAGCGTCTCGGCTGAGTACCACGAACTAGGGGAGCGCGACGCACAGCTGCCCAGACTCGTCCAAGCAGGTGCGCTGCAGGAACGACAGCGCGCGATACAGCAGCGCTTCGAGGCCGAGGCAACGGGCTTGCACAGCTTTAGACCCAGTAACACTGAGACTTTGAGCGACTTGGTGCGCCATGGCAGCGCTCGGTTCGACAGCAACCTGAGCCCGGCGGACATGCACACAGTATCTGACACAGAGGAAGACACCTGTGATCTCCACACCCACCGCTGGGAGTTCGCCGTCTGCCGCCGAGAGGAACTCAGTGTGTGGGCAGAGCTCGCCTTCCTCTCCTGCCAGCGGATGACAACGATGCTGGACGTCATGCAAGCGCTATGTCTGTCCAGCAATGCTGACGGCTACCCGTTCGCACTGTCCAGGGACAGCTTCCTGTATATCTCGGGGACGTTCTACGTCGATGATCGGCACGAAGGCTTCACAGACCTCACTGAAAGCATCCGAAACTTTTGCCTGCCTCGCACACAGGAAAGCGGCGAGAGGGAGAGTTCAGTCGACGGCAACGTGTTCGCGCGATGCCCGGTGGTGAGTGCCGGCTCCACACGCTGGCGGGACGTCACCGTCCGCCAGGGCGAGCTGTGCGCACTGCGCCACATGGGTGGGTGCACGCACTACTTTTATCTCAGCGGTGTCAGCGAGCTCGCGGACCACGAAGTTGAGCAGCGGTCCCGCGCCAACTATCCACTGTGCATCGCCAAAGCGCAGGACGAGGCTCTCCTGTGCCAACTCTGCCGTACCTACCCGTCCACCGTGGCGCTGTACAACGACAGTCTCTCCCCAACGAATCCGGCGGTCTACTGTCCACTTTGCTTCAGTCTTCTGCACGAGGATGCTGACAACGCGCCCGCGCCTGCCTCCTCCTCTTGCATCAAACTCACGCCGTACCGGCACAACGACTACTTCAGGTCATACTAGATCCCCCAGAAGGTAAAGGCACAAGAGAGAGAGAGAGAGAGATCCCTCACACACGCACACATGTCCCAACGGGAACACAGACACGGCGACGCTTCAACGGTCAACAACACGATAAACGACAAATAGCGAAAAGCATCCCAAGAAGAGAGCTACATCATCATCATCATGAGTGCCCTTCGCTTCGCACGGTGGACCATCCCTTTGTGATCCGCTCTACTCTCGTTCCCACCTCTTTTTATCCTTTCCTTACAGGCAGCATTCACACACTCATCAAACCTCCATCCCATCACCTCAGTAGAACCACCTGACCTCTCTGTATCTGTCTGCCTGTGTGTGTGTGTGTCCTTGCTTGTGCCTGACTCTGTACGGCTACCCTTTAGCTGTCACAGTTTGTATTATAGTCGTCCCTTTAGCATTTTGCTTTCCTCTCCGGTGCGTCGCACGTAGAGTGAGAAAGAGATGTCTACGAGCCAGCAGCTACCGTGTGATGCCCTCTATTCGCGTCTGAGCTCCAACCGGTCGCGGCAGCTTGTCGGCTATGGCGGCCGAGATTGCGCTGTGCACGTCTTCCCCTTTGCCGGGTTCTCCGCTGTGGCGCGGCTCGAAGGTCTGACCTCCCCTGTGACCTCGCTGGCCTTCACCCCCGACCAGACCTCGGTGGTAGCTGGCAGCGGCGCGGGTGGTCTCCGTCTTTGGGACCTAGCAACGGAGCAAAGCACGCGGACGTTCCTGAAGGGTCACACATCGACCATCACCGACATAAGGGTTCACAACACAGGGTGTTTTGTGGGCACCGTATCCACCGATCACAACCTGCGCATCTGGGACACCCGCAAGAGCTCCTGCCTGCAATCGTATAAGGAGGCCAGGGCCCCGCTGCGTGCCGTGCAGTTCTCGCCCGATGGGGGGTGGGTCGCCACCGGCTGCGCACACGGCATTGTTCGCATCTATAACCTCCGCTCTGCACGAATGGAGGCCAAGCTACAGCTGCACGAGGGGGCGATCACCAGCCTCCACTTCCACCCAGAGATGCGCTTTCTAGCCGTGGGCAGCGAGGATACCACCGTCTCTTTGTGGAGCATTGAGACATTCTGTCACAAGTTCCGTAGCGGCGGCACCAACTCGCCCATTGACAGCATCCAGCTCTGCGACAACCGCCTGCTCGCCGCATCGGACCATAAGCTGCATGTGTACAGCCTTCACCATCCGGATGGCGTCGGGAAAGTGATGGACGCCCCGTGGACGACGATTGGTGACATGGCCTACGTGTCCTTCTCCGACGAGGCCTGGTTCGTCGAGTGCCACGGCTCCACGGCAATGACGGGGCGAATGCAGTTGAGCAAGCTTCCCTCCCCTTTGGAGGACTGTCAGCCGCCGACGCACACGAACACCACACCCGTCTGCGATGGCGACGGCGAAGGTGCCCAACCGTACGCGATACCACCGCTCCGCCAGCAACACCCACCCGTGTCGAATCGCGTCGCCGGCGCCAACGCCTCCTCCACCTCCGGAGGCATCGGCAGCGGTCCATTCCCCAGCACGAAAAGCACCACGCCACCACCCCAACAGATAACCGTGACGACGGGCGGTACAGCGCGCACGCGCATTCAGCCAACACTCCCGCGCAGCCAGCGCTTGGCGGCGCAAGAGAACTACGTCGTTGAGAAGCCGCGCATCACCAACGACACCCCGTACAACAACAGCAGCGGGCGCGACGGGACCTGGGCCGGGTCGTCTGCCTTCCGGGCCCCGGCGCCGGAGATGCCCATGGTGCCGTTTGTAGAGGAAGGCGGCCCCGAGCTGGACGTGGTTGACCAGCTCATCTCCACAAGCGCAGCCTTTGATAAGGTACTGCACCGCCGGCTAGACCACTTGCGTACGATCCGCTCCATGTGGTCCCAGGACCAGCGCGGTGCCGTGGGGTACCTGCGGCAGAAGTGCGAGGACGGGGACGAGGCCGGCGTCGTCTACGACTTTCTCAACGCGATGCAGCAGCAGCGCATGAAGGAAAAGATGCCCATGGACGCGCTGCCAGACCTGTTGGAGATCATCCAGCGCTCCTTGAACTCCTCCCACGAGCCGCTGCTGCTGGTCGCGCTGCGCACGCTTCGCAGCATGAACACAAAGTTCCGCGCCCGCGTCGACGAGGGACAGAGGCGGAACCGCATGGCCCAGAGCATCGGCCACAACGACCCGCTGGGCATGAAGAGCGCCGGCGAATGTGCAGACCGGTTCGGGGCGTGCAGCGTGCAAGTGATGGCTCTCGTAGGACGCCGCGACGCCATTGGCGAGGAGGCCCGCTACCTCGTGGGTGAACTCCCTCCCCACCCTGCGCAGTGTTGAGGGGGGGAGAGAGGGGGGGGGGGGGCAACACTAAAGCGCGAACGTGAGGGATGGCGATCGCTGTCGCCCGATCCAGTTCACGTGTCCTTCTTACTCTGCCACGTGATCCCTGTTCCGGCTCTGCACCTGTGCTTCTGTTACCGTTGTTCTTGTGGTTGTTCCCCCTCCCCCCGGACACACACAAAAAAAAAAAAGACTAGTAGAAGAGACAGAAGGGGACAGTGACGGCACTGGCCACGCTTCTGATCTCTGTGGGCGGTGAAGCGAAACCGTTCTTGCGCGATGGAAGATTAAACACAGGTAAGCGCGCGCCTACCTATGTGTGTGTGTGTGCATGTGTGTGTGTGTGTGGAGCGACGGCTTTCCGCCCTTTCAACAGACAGACACCCCTTTCCATCCCCGTCTCCCCCCGTCCGCTCGCTTTGTCCTTTCTTTCGCCATCCTTGCAAGCAGGTGCTGGAGCGTCCAGGATGCTCCCGTCCTCAAACGATGACAACGAGGCGGAAACCGCTCCCGCCCCCGCGCCGCTGGAAGAGCGTCTCGCCCAGTTTGAGGCGTACATCATTCAAAAGGTGCAAAATGAGATCGCAGGAGCAATCAGCACACTGCAACAACGGCGCGAGTCCACTGGTCCGGCACCGTCCATAGACACGAGTGCGGAATCTGCGGGGAGCGCTGCCGCCTTGTCAGTGGCAACGCCACCCTCCTCTCTGCTGCTGCTGCATGGGAGACGGAGGGGACCTTCTGGGCAGGACCGAATCGCGATGGAGGCTGTCAAAGCAAAGTGCACCGCGCTGGAGCTTCGCCAGACGTCCCTCGAGGCAAAGGTGAACGCTCTAGTGTCCGACTTTGTCCTCACCAGTCAAGCGAACCGGCACGACATGGACAGGTTCGCCACCCAAATCACGCGCGAGTGGCGCGAGCACTCGCAAAACGCTGGCGTCGCCGGCTCTGTTGCGTTAGGGGAGGGCGGCAAGCTTGGGGGGCGTCTTGTGGAGGCCATTGTGCAGGAGCAAAAGGAGTCGGGACAGCGCATGCGCGAGTTTGTTGGGGTCATCTCGATTCTACAGCAAGAGATGGAGAAGGACCGCCTGGTGCTCCAGGAGAACCAGGCGCAGTCGTGCATGCTGATGGAACGCGTGATTGAGCGGGTGAACGTCATGGATGAAGACATCGCCGCGCTGATTGACCAAGCGGCTTCGAGCGGTGGGCAACAGGAGACCGTGTGCGCGCAGGAGGATCGCCTGGCGCAGCTCGAGCACCTCATTGGACAGCTGCGTTTGCAGGAGAAGACAAACACCCATCGCACCGAGAACGTGGTGGACCTGGTGGAGAACGCCGCGCTGCACCAGAAGAATCATGAGTCGGCTGTGAGCCAGAAGCTGCTCACCGTGTCGGCTCGCATCGAGCAGCTCGCGAACAGTGTCGCGGGCACGCAGGGCGAGCTCAGCGCGTTGCGTCGCGAGCGCGCGAGCGAGCACCAACACTACATGATGCGGTTGTGGGCGGTGCGCGTTGCCAGCGCAGCACAGCTCGAGCACAAAAACCGAGCGACGATGCGCGCCCGCTACTTCCACGCGTGGCGAACCTGGCAGTCGTCGCAGGAGCAGGCTCGAAAAGACCAGCTCGTGCTGAGGCTGTTCTCGAAGCAGAAGGCCCAGTTGGATCTCCTGCAAAGGAGAGTCGACGCGCTCGTCTCCAAAGCGGGGAGCGTCAAGTGATGCAGACACGAGATCCGTCAAGATGCAAAGTACCATCCACTGGTGGCAGTCGTCCGCGAGGCAACAAAAAGCTGATGTACGAAGAGCTCCCACTCTCTCTCTCTTTCATCCCCTCACCACCACCACCACCACCACCACCACCACCGAGAAAGAAAGCCCGCAAGAAGAGTTCTCATTCGCTGATGATTTGCGCCATCAATCCAGTTGCCCCCCTTCTGCCCCTTCCTTTCCCTGCCAGTCCCTTTCCTTGAAAAACAAAAAAGGATCGATCTCTCGCTCTCCCCCCTCTCTCCCTATCCCTCTTCCCCCCTCCGCGGTCCACACGCGCCGATGGAGAAGACATTCGCCAGGGCAGAACGGGAGAAGATACTCAGCCAGCGCGACATCCTGCCGCCGCTCAGCGAGAGCCCTTTTGGCCCGTTCCCCGACAACTACAAAACCAAGGGGCGAGACGCGCCAACCGTCATCACTGCGACATCCACGTCTGGATCGGCCGCGGCTGCACGCAAGAAGCAAGCTGCCAACCGTGACAGCAAGGGGACCGCCGCCGCCGACGCCGCTGCGGCCAACAACCGCCACATCCTCGTCAGCCACACAGGCATTGGCGGCATGACCGTGAGCACCTTCAAGAGCCGCGGTGCCGCCGACGTCGCTTTGACGGATGGCCGCTTTGGCGACCCCAAGGGCCCGAAGAAGTCCGGCGCTTTTGAGAAGCAGCGCATCCCCCCAACGGAGTTCCGGCGACACTACGAGCGCGGCGACCTCCCCTTGTGCATCCAGCACGCCACCACCCGCACACTGCAGTGGAAAGTGGCAGTGGAGAAGCTGGACTACTCCCACTACCTGCCCATCTTCATGGACGGCCTCCGCGAGCTCGAGGAGCCCTTCAGCTTTGTCGCGCAGCAGGGCTGCATGGACTTGCTCGACAACGGCGGCGCCAAGATCCTGCCGACCGTCCCGCAGCTGATCATCCCCCTGAAGATGGCGCTGAACACGCGCCACCCCGAGGTCCTCCTCAAGGTGCTGCGCGTGATGCAGAGGATGGTGCTGTCCGGCGAGTTTGTCGGTGAGGCCCTTGTGCCGTACTACCGGCAGCTTCTGCCCGTCCTCAACCTCTTCCTGAGTCGCGGCACCGCCGCCCGCAAGCCAGCCGCCAACCTCGACCGCCGCTCCGCCAAGCAGGGCGACGTCACCGCCCTCGTCAACGAAACCCTCAACCTGCTCGAAAGGACCGGCGGCCCAGACGCGTTCATCAACATCAAGTTCCTCGTTCCCACCTACGAGAGTTGCCTTTAGCCCCCACCCGTCTCTCTCTGGCACATCCTTCCCCCTCACCCCCTCATGTACACACACGCGCTCTCTCTCCATGTACGCTCCCACAAAAAACAACCCACAGAAAGAAGGAGAAACGGCAAGCCGCACGCACACGGAAGCACGATCGCCACAACTGCCCCGTTCCGCCACCACCTCTCTCTCTCACACTCCCTCCTCTGCCCCTCGCAGGTAGGTTTCGGTGGCCCTCGTTGGGGGGAGAGGGGGAGGGTCGTGCAGGGGGTTGGCGCTGCCCTGGGCCCAGCGCGCCAGCCCCCTGGCCGTGCGCCAGTGGGGCACGAGGACATGCCCCCCCCCCCCCGCCCCGAGGGGCGGCTACACAAAACCGACGAGAGCGACAAGAAAATCCAAAAAATAGTAAAGACGAAAGTGGTGACTTCAAGGACGTTGACAGCAGTGGTTCAAGCGTGTCGAAAAGCGGGACCCCTCCCATGTCATCACGCTGCGCTTTGCATATAATCCCTGTAATTTCACCTCTTCCTCTCTTTTTGCTTTCCTCGCCGACAACCGCCTTTCGAGGCTTAGAAAGAGAAACCAAAGGATAGATTTCCGTGACACACACAACAACAGGACAAACGAAGAGACGACGAAAGAAATGTCGAGCATCCCCCTCGTTGCAGAGCTAGGCGCCAAGTCCGACGAGTTTCAGCACCTGCTCAACACGACAAAGATACCCGAGTCGGTTGTGAAGAAGCTGCGTGAGACCATGGACCCTGAGGAGCTGTTTACGCAGCAAGACTCGCGCATCTTTGTCCGCTCCAGACCCATCATTCCCTTTGACGAGGTGGACGTCAACAATGAGAGCATCGTCCAGAAGGTCGACGGCTACCGCGATCTTGTCCTAATGTGCCCAAGGATCTCCCTCTCGGGTCAGTGCAGCATTCAGCCCACCACGGTCCAGCTAGATGGCACGTTCACTGGCGCCGAGGATGACACCGAGCGGGTCTATGTGGAATCGTGCGCGCCGCTGGTGTACCTTTCCGTGGAGGGCGCGTCGACGTGCATCCTCTCCTACGGCCAGACAGGAAGCGGAAAGACGTACACCACCTCTGGCATATTCCGCTTCATCTCAGAGGACCTGGCCACGTTCTTTGAGTCGTACGACATCTTCCTCACCATGCTCGAAATTCAAGCGAACAAGAATGTCGACCTCTTCACGGGCGCCGATGTGCAGGTTGGCGAGGACATCTCCGGTGAGCTAAAGCTAATGGGAACCGAGGCGTTCGAGTGCTCCAGTGCCGACATGCTGCTAGCCGCCTTTGAAGAAGGTGCGTCCCAGCGTGCAACCAAGGCGACCGGACGAAATGAGACCTCCTCCCGCACTCACATGATTGCACGAATCACAATCGTTTCCAAGGAGTCCCGTTGGGCCAAGCCCGGCGAGCTGTTCGTCGTTGACCTTGCGGGTAGCGAAAACACCGCCGACAGCTCCACCCATGACCGCGAACGCCAGGCGGAGACCAAGTTCATCAACACCTCGCTGATGACGCTGAAAGACTGCATCCGCGCACGCGCGCTCGCCTCCACGAGCACGCAGCACCTGCACATCCCCTATCGCCGGTCCCCGCTGACGCTTCTCCTGCGCGACTGTTTCGAGATTGCTGTCCGCCGCCCGACCAAGACCGTCGTCATTGCCTGCGTGTCGCCTCTCCTTCGCGACTCTCGCCACACCATTAACACACTGCGCTACGCATCGATGTTGGCGGTGGCCCCGTCCGCCAAGGTCGTCAAGACAGACCCCGATGACCCCAACGGTTTTGACCGGCAGCAGGCCTTGGACTTTCTCGTCAAGGTCTCCCGCGGCCAGCTCGACCACCCGGAAGGCGTGCTCCCCGAAGGCGACGGGCGCACGCTGGTGCACCTGCCCGAGGGCGAGTTCATCCGTCGCATCATGGAGTCACACCCAAAGATTGAGGAGAAGAAGGCGAAGATGATTTACACCGGCGTGTGGAAGCGCATCGTGGACGCAAGGACAAAAGGTCGTAAGGTGATGACGGCAGCGAAAGCCCAGCCCAGGGCCCCGAGGTGCGCCAAGTAGCAGGTCCCCGGAAAGACAGCGGACGCAAAAGGCGGAAGGAACGCGCGGCACTCCCGCGGTCACAAACGGAGAGCGCAACAACCGAGAGCGAGAACAGCCAAAGCTGGATGCCCCTTTCGCTCTTTTGAGATGCGTTACCGTTGCGACGCAGCACAAGGAACGGTTAGGAAATCAGCGTATATCTGTTCACTTCAGTTCCCTCTCCATCCCGCTCTCTCTTTCTCTCTCTCTCTCTTTCTCCTTTCTTTCGTTCAATCTAGATTGCTCCATTTTCCATTTCGCAAACTCGCTGATCAGCTCTTCTCTCCTTTTTTCATTCTTTTTCCCTCTCTCGTGGCCTTCCACCGATCGCTTCCTTCTCTTCGTATGCTCGTTTTCGTTGTGCTGTGTCCGACTGAAATTAGAGTTGTTGCTCCCTCTCACAAAAAAAAAAAAAAAAGAAATCAACACGCCATGTACACACTCACGTCTTAGAATAAACACTTCTGTACGCAAACTCGGAAGAGTCATCTATGCTCCCTGCCACGATAGCGACAAAAGCAATAGCGCCACCTGCGTTGGATTGTGGAAACGCGCACCGTCATGAAGTCCGGATACACCCCGAGACCAACCGCTTTGTCCTTCCGAGGCGCTTATGGTTTTTCTTTTCTTCTTTTATCTCCCTTATCCGCTCAGAAACAAGTCCTTCTTTTTCTCTTTTGCTCTCGTTGTTCGCTTGTCTTTTCCAGACTTCCTTCCGTTGGTGATTGCTGTAGCTGCTTACCCATTTCCTTACGTGAGGTTTTCACCCCACGCAGAAACGAAATACACCTCACCGCACCTCGGTCCACCTTACTCCATGTTATCATCGTCTTGATCCTGTCCGGCACAACGAGAAAAATATGAAGTCACAGTACAAAAACCTCCCAGTGCACCGATGCACTCACAAAAAGGTCAGTGCACTATCGCGCAACTACCGTGCCAAGGTCGGTATCGGAGGGATTCCCACCGTGTGTGTGCGTGTGCGATTGGAGAACCCGACTATTCCCCTCGTCCACGCAGTCTCCCCAATTGTTATCATGACCAACCCTCACTCTTCGCCTCTCTCCTCATTTCCTTTCTGAAGCACCACTTCACACGTTTAGACTGTCTGTATTTATTTTTTCCTGTGTAAGTGAAAGCATCTTTTGCTCCGTATTTCTAATTGGTTTGTTGTGACATTGCCTGGGGCGGATACGGCCACACTGCCCACAACAACAAAGTGAAGATCAAGGGCAGAGATGAGGCTTTCTCGCCTCCTGGCAACCTTGGTGGTTGTGGTGATGGGCGTGACTTGGGCCACGATTGCGGAGGCACACGTTATGGGAATCGACTTCGGCTCCGAGTTCATCAAGATAGCAGCCCCCCATAGTGACCAAAACGTCGACATTGTGCTGAATGAACTATCAAAGCGCAAAACGGACAATTACATCGGGTTCCGAAACGGAGAGCGGTACATGGGCGACTCAGCAAAAACGCTGGCCGCGCGTTTTCCCTTACTCACCGTCACTGCGGTGAATCAGCTGATGGGCATGCAAAAGGACTCTCCCGAGGCAAAGGCGTTCTCCGCCATGAAGTACGAATACGAAATCCAGTTCGACAAGCGTGGGACCGCAGTCATTCCCGTGAAAGACGCGCACGGACCCTTCACGGTGGAGGAGCTGTATGCCATGTTTCTCACGTACAGCGAGCAGATCTCCATCAACGACGACGTGATCAGCCCGCGATCAGCTGTGGTGACCATTCCTTTTCATGCCTCCGTGGCGGAGCGACGCGCTATCTTGGAGGCGGCCAAGCTAGCAAAGATGGACATCCTAGGGTTTCTGCACTCCACCACAGCGGCGGCGCTTTACTACGGCATTCGCCGCCGTGGCTTCGAGGACAGGAATGTCACGCTGGTGGTGTTCGATGTTGGCACCACGCACACAGAGGCTGGTGTGTACCGTTTTTCCCCGCCCGCAACAAAGAAGGGCGGTCCGTTGGGGAACGCGTTTGGCACCATCTCGACCGTTGCTGTCATCGAGGACAAGACACTCGGTGGCCGCGCCATGGACCTGTGCGTTGCTGGAATGATCGAGAAGGAGGCAATTGCCGCAATGGGCATCAAGCCGGTTATCGGTGGCCGTGCCCCCGCGCAGCTCAAGTCGCAGTTCTCCCTTCTTCGCGCAGCAAACAGGGCACGCGAGGTGCTGTCCGCCAACACTAACACGCCGTACTCCGTAGAGGGCATCACGCCTGACCGTGACTTCCACTCTACCATCTCGCGGGAAGCGTACGAGACGGGATGTGCTCCGCTTTTCACGCGTGTCAAGGACTTGGCGGAGGAGGTCTTGCGAGTCACTGGCCTTAAACCCGCGCAGATCGACGCGTTCGAAATGATGGGAGGCGCCGCGCGAACACCACGGATTATCGCCGACGTATCCGCCGTGCTGGGTCGTGATGTTGACCGCACCATGAACATGGATGAGGCGGCCGCGATCGGTGCCGCGTACTACGGGGTCAGGCTCTCTCCGTTCTACCGCGTGAAGTCATTTAAGCTGAATGAACAGGTTCCCTTTAACATCTCCTTCACTGTCAGCCCTCCTCCCGTCAAGAAGGCAGCGTCGGCAGCGCCGCCCCTCCGCCGCGAGCTGTTCTCGAGCATCGACAAGATCGGCGACTCGGTGTCCATTTCGCTGAACCGCACCAAGGACTTCACCCTCCATCTCTTCGACGACGCGACCGCGAAAACCCATTTTGCGGAGCTCGCCATCACGGGTGTGGAGTCTGCGTTGGAGAGCATGCACTTCTTCCACCCTGCGGTCCCACACCCAAACAACACTCATTTCGTGCGAGTTCAAGTGAGGGTCAACGAAACTGGCCTGTTTGACCCAGACGACGCAGAGGTCCTGGTCAGGTACGCTACGAATGTGTCTAGAACAGTCGATGTGAACGAGACGCTTGCCAACGGCACGACTGTTGTGGTGCCCACGAAAGTGTACACGGTGAGAATGCGACAGAACTCCCGCAAAGTGAAGATGACTATGAAGTGGCTAGACCCACGCGAGCGCACGGAGCGCGAGTGCCTCGACTCTGAGACCAAGCTCTTCGACATCATGGAGCACGAGCGACGGAAGCGCGAGATTGCAGAGGCCAAGAACAACTTTGAAAGCTACCTGTTCTGGGTGAAGGGCGACGGAGTGTTCTACAACGACGAGCTCGTCGCAAGAATCGAGCCAGCGAAACTGGAGGGCCTGCGGGAAGCCGCTGAGAAGGCTGAAATCTGGCTAGACGAAGGCCCTGGCAGCTCCGACACTTGTAGCCGCGCTGAGTACGAGAAGCAGCACGCCTTGCTCAAAAATTTGGTGAAGCAAGCGGTAGGAGGAGAGCCCGACGACGGCTCTGCTGACTCCACCAGTGACGAAAACAGAACTGCCGATGGGAGCCAGCCCACGCCGGAGCCAGCTTCGGCAGCGAACATCAGCAGCAATGCCAGCGCCGCCGACGCCGACAGCAGCAACATCGACCATTCTGCACGCGAGGATACCGAGGAAGATGACGACTTTGAGGACTTGTGACGACGAACAGCAAAATCTGAAGACTGCAGAAGGAGTAAACAAGGAAAATGAAAAGAGAACAGAACGGGGGGGGGGGAGGGGGGAGTGGAGGCGCTCGAATAGATGATGAGCCGACGGCTGAGAAGAACATCAGCGTGATCTGATCTCTGCCGAAGCTGTCGCCATATATTGATTTGTACGGTCGACGTGCAAGCGTATGCACGCGCAGGCCCTTTGGTTGCATACTCTACTATTTCCCCCGTTTGGCCCCCTCTCTCCCCTCTTTCCCCCCTCCAGATACTCCGTTCCTGTGCTCTCGCTTCCGCTACATACAGGTTCTCCTAGTGTGCTTCACTCTCTTCTCCCCTTGTTCTTCTTTGGCCCCCACTTTCCGTCTCTTCTCTCGCTCTCTGCAAACAGAGACAGCAACACAAAAAACTCACTTCCTTTAAGCAACCCAATACCACCATGAGGCGCGTCTTCGCTTCGTCCGGCATCGCCACGGCGGTCGCGTTCCGCACCTATGCGTCCAAGTTCTTCACCGACAGCCACGAGTGGGTTGAGCAGAGCGGCGAGGAGGTGATTGTTGGTATCTCTACCTATGCCCAGGAGAACCTTGGCGATGTCGTCTTTGTCTCCCTCCCGCAGGTTGGCGACAAGGTCTCCGCAAAGGATGTCATTGGTGAGGTGGAAAGTGTCAAGGCCACGAGCAATGTCTACTCCCCCGTCGAGGGCACCATCTGCGCCGTTAATGATGCGCTCAAGGACGAGCCCGGCCTCATCAACCAGTCCCCCGAGGACAAGGGCTGGCTCGTCAAGGTGAAGTGCACCGAGATTCCCAAGGGCTTGATGGACGCTGAGCAGTACAAGAAGTTCCTTGAGTAGGCGAAGGAGGGCAGAGATACGGTATCGATATAGGGAACACCCACACCCACGCCTCACACCTCACGCTCCACGCGCTTACTCATACTAGAGAAATGCCCTTTACGGGGCACGGCGACGATTGAGGGGAAAGGAACGTCGGGGTATCACAGGGGGCAGTTTCTTGCCCTTTCTTCTCCTCCTCATCCCCCCCCCCCTTCCTCCACGTCTTGTTCCCTCTTTCCCTCTCTTCCTTCGTGTCTTTCACTTTCCCATCGCATGGGAAGATGCCAGCGTAGTTCTTTTTTTTCACTCGTTTTCGCTCCCTCCATCCCTCTTTCCTCCTGCTGCCCTCCCCCTCATGCTCGTCCACGAGGCTTTCTCCGCTTTTGTTGTTCTCGGATGTTCCGGCTGCAGGGGATCTGCTTTCCCCCGCACCCGCCAGCTTCACGCTAGAGGCTCCCTCCGACTCTACTTGAAGTCTGCGTCCTCTTTGACTGAGATGGTTGAGGCGTGGGGGGAGGGGGTCTTCTGTTTTCTCTCCCTCGGAAGGCGAGGGCGGAGAGAGAGGAGGAGGAGGAGGAGGAGGGAACCACACAGGGAAACACTCTCGAGCTTGAGGGGAGAGAAAGATGGAGGACGACACCCGTGAGGGTCGCAAATGGCTGTTATTGCCCCTCGACAATAGGCCGCCAAAAACGCTACCGTGGCAGGTTCCTCTCTCTTCCTCTTTCCTTCTCCTTCGGGCTTCCCTCTCTTTCCTCCACCATCATAATTTGTTTCCGTCAAGAAACGAGCAAAAGTAATATCCACTAGGACAACAATATACTGAAACTCAGCGAGTCTTCCTTTTTCCTTTCTTTGTGGCGAGTTGCAGTCAGCGGTCCGCCTTACACCACTTCCATAACCAACAAGAGCAACAAGAGCGGCGAAGAGGACGCACGCACCGTGATGGAAAGAGAGAGCGAGAGGAGAGATCCTCGGCCAACGGAGCGTTTCTTGCGAGAGATGGCCGGCGTTTGGAAAGCAGCCACGGCCTTGCTCTCGGAGTTTGCTGTTTTCCTCCATTGCTTCGGTATAAAAGACCGCAAGGGTGAGGTAGGGTGAATGGCAGTAATGTCCTGTTGGAGCTCGTCTCGACTTCCTCTTTCACCACTCTTCGTCTCCTTCTCTAAACCCTATCAATCATGACAGGAGTTCTCTCTTTTCACGCTACCTATTAACTCGCTCGCCTTCCCCTCTCTCCCCCGCTCTCCCCCGCTCTCCCTTTCATTCTTCCTTTCAACAGCCATGGATACCCTTATCTCCATTGTCAAGAGCGTTAGCCCCACCTACGTGGCGGCTGGCGCCGTGGTGCAGTACGTGTTTGGCATGATCTGGTTCGGCTTTATTGTGCACCACATCCACCACTACTACTACGCCGCTGACAAGGGTGTGCGCCGCCCCGAGCACGCTGTGCACCGCTATCCCAAGGTGGTTGTGGCTGCCATCACGCTTGCCTGCGCCGCTGCCCGGTCCGTCCTCGTGCTGACTATTGTGGCCACCTACAAGGCCACCACCATTGAGGAGTACCAAGTCGCCGCCATGGCCGCCGCCATGGCCACGTCCGTCGGCATCTCCAACTACTTTGCCGATCAGCGGCCGTTTCAGTTGATTGTGACGGAGTGCGGGTACCAGGTGGTCGCCTCCATGATTGCCGCCGTCGTCGCGTTCTACATGAAACAGAACGGCATCTAGAACCCATGCACCGATACAAGCGTCGTCTACCTGGCTCGCCAAGTGAGAGCCGATGGTTTGGTCTGGTCTGTAACTGTATCGTCTCCAGAGGGCGTGCTCCTCTTCCCCTTCGTATGTTTCCTCTTCGTTGTTGACACGTAGACCATCATAGAGGGTGCGCGTTTCCTTCCTATCTGGTTCCCCCCCCCTCCCCCTTCCCTTGCGTGCCTGAGCAGCAGCGCTGTCACGAGAGAGGGCGGCGCGCAGGTGTTGCAATCATCACGTCTGGGGGTGGGATAGGCCGTTACATACACACACATATGCATCTTTTACGTTGTACCTCTTCGTTGTTCTCCCCCCCCCCTTTCCTCCACTCTCCTCTTCTAGATGCCATTGCATGCGACCCAACCGCGAAGGAAAGAAAGAGCGCCGGGACCAGGGAAGCGACAAATGGGACGGCCCTTCCTTGTCCCGCACTCCTCCCTCCCCCCTCCCCCCTCCCCCCTCCCTCTCTCTTGTGTGCCTCGGTGGATAGGGAAGAGGTTGCGCGCTATCCACTACTTCTTTCGTCTTTCCACGCGGAGCTGCAAATCTGTGTTTAAGCACACAAAGGTGTGTGTGTGTGTATGAGAGGGGCAGGGGCACATGTGGGTAAATCACCTCACATCGTCAACTCCCCCCCCCCCCCCCCCGGGGGCCCCCGGGCGGGGGGGGGGGGGGGGGGGGGGCGCCCCCCCCCCGGCCCCCCCCCCCGCTGTATCACCCTGTCATTCGGGGCGAGAAGAGAGGAGCAGCCGCCGCCTTTGCCGCACCGGGCGGTCTCCGACGGGGCACTTGGTACTTCCTTCACCTCCTACCCATGTCCACTCGTTTCGAAATGAAATGCTCCTCCTTTCTCCTTCCTTCCTTCTGCTCTCGCGGCTGACAACGTTGATCACTGGAAGCACACTCAATCCAGACAGACAGACTTACACGCCTTAGCATCCACACCCTTTTGTCCTCGGGAAGGAGCAGACCATGTCCAAGAGCTACTGCTACTTTGACATCACCGTTGGCGGGAAGCCGCTGCGGGAGCGGGTCGTGATGGAGCTGTTTGACGACGTCACGCCGAAAACGTGTGAGAACTTCCGGCAGCTGTGCCTCGGGAACGATGGCAAAACGGTGGAAGGGACGGCGATCCCGATGACATACAAGGGTTGCACGTTCCACCGCGTCATTGCCGGCTTCATGATTCAGGGCGGTGACTTCACGAACCACAACGGCACCGGCGGCGTGTCCATCTACGGGGAGAAGTTTGAGGACGAGAACTTTGAGGTGGCCTGCGAGAAGCCAGGGCTGTTGGCGATGGCGAATGCGGGCCCAAACACAAACGGGTCGCAGTTCTTCATCACGACGGCCCCGGCGCCACACCTGACGGGACGGCACGTCGTGTTTGGCAAGGTCGTTCGCGGCATGAACTCGGTGCGTGCGGTGGAGCACACTGCCACCGGTGCCAACGACAAGCCCGAGAACGACTGCGTCATCGCGGACTGTGGTGTGATGGACGAACTGCCGCCCGTAGCGGCCTCTACGGATGGCGACACCATGCCCGACTATCCAGAGGATTGTGACCCGCAACTGGACGACGACGCGTGCATCGCCGCTGGGGAGGCGATCCGCCAGGTAGGCAACAGCTGCTTCAAGCAGGGCGACTTCGCTGGTGCCACCGACAAGTACACCAAGGCGGTTCGCTACCTGGAGAAGGCCACCATGACCAGCTCGAACGAGGCGGCGGTGAAGGAGAAGCTGGTGGCCTGCTACAATAACTCCGCGATGTGCGCGATTAAGCTGAGTCAGTTTGGGGCCGCGCGGGCGGCAGCCTCGCAGGTTCTCGCGCTGGATGAGAAGAACAGCAAGGCCCTCTTCCGTCGAGGTGTCGCTGCGTTGGGGGCAGGCGACGCCGAGTCCGCCGTGGAGGACCTCAGTGCAGCCCAGGCCTTGGAACCTGAGAATGCGGAAATCGCGGGGAAGCTCAGCCAGGCCAAGGAGGCTGTCAAGGCACGCAACGCGAAGCTCGCTGCGGGGCTGAAGAAGATGTTTAGCTAGATCGAGAAACGAGTAGGGATCAATAAAGAGAAAGGTGCGCAAAGATCGATGGGAGATGTATTGTGTCGAGGCTCTTCTCCCCTCCCCCCCCCCCCACTACCCTCGCCACTGCCACCACCACTTTTATTATGACCAAGAGCAACATCTTGTTATCACACCGAGGCTTACAAAAGTGTATTCGCAGATATGCAGAGATGCGGACATGCACACCTATATGAATGAAGCAAGAACGAAGGTAAGAAAAATGGAAGACCCATGTAGGACATGCGTGAGAAGAAACACATTCCCACATACGCACTTGCGTTGGCTGTCAAAGGAATGAACGGGAACGGCTCACAAAGATACGATGTGAAGCGAAAAGGAGGGGGGAAACGCTAGAGCTCGGCTCGTCTGCGACGATACACCTCTTCCGTCTCCCTCCCTCCATTCCCCCTCCTACATGTCCTTTCCGCCATCCAAGGTGCACGTTTTCTTTACCCGTGCTCTCCTGCACAACCCCCGACGATATCCCCAGAGATGAGCTTGGCTGTGAATGACGTTGTCGAAGTGTATCTTGGTGGGAGTAGGGCTGACGCTGCTCCCCGCATCTCTGTTCTCGGCGTCGTTGCCGAAGGCCACACGGGGTCCCACAGCAAGACAGTGCGCGTGTTGATTGGCGCGAGCGTGCATGGCGTACAGATAGTCGAGGTGGCTGACGTGCGACGAGTCGCGTCCGGCGCATCGATGCCGTGGTCAGGCACGGACACCCATGCAATGATCAAGGCTTCTACGCACCGACCAAACTCCTCTCGCCCTCCGCTCGCCCGCACGAACGTGGTGCCGCCCACCACGTCGGACCCCGTCAACCCATCACCTGCACACACGCCAACTCTCGCGACACCTACGCCGTCGCGTAGTGACGTCACACCTGCCCCGCAGAGAGCGTCTGAGAATGAGGAGGACTGTCTTGGCACGCTGTGCTCGTCACGGAGCAGCGAACTCCTCACCAGCGACGCCGACGGCAGCGAGGCTGCCGCGGAAGAGGAGGCGGCATGTGTGGGTGGTAGCAACGTCCTTTACACGGCGTGCATCGTGGCAGACACGCTGCTTTGTGGTCCGAACCTGCGTGTGTCCTCGGCATCCTTTGCGTTGCTGACGGTGTGGATCATGGTGTGCGCTGTGCACCCCGTAACAGTAGGCTTGGCTGCCGTCAAGCTCGTTGTTGCCGTGCTGGGGCTTCTGCTCTGCGCGTCTGTACCACCGTTGCTGGTGGAAGCCGCCGATGTGGGGGAGGCCTTCCCTGCGCCACTGCTCCGCTTGGCCCTTGTCTGCACCATCGTAGGGGGTGCCAACAGGGGCCTCGTAATGACAGGGCCGGTCATGGCCGTACTGCTCCTAAGCTGTGCGAGGGCATTCGACAAAAGAGAGCGCCATCTGGGCGGATGAGTTCCTCCTCCCCCCTCCCTCCTCCCCCCATCTCCTTCTCTTCCTCTCGCTCCGTTTTGTCTTCTTTTTATCTTTCCTCTCCTGTCACAACTTCCCACCGTTTGATTTCTCGACGCTCGTGCCCCCTTCCTACTGCTTCTCCCGACTGACTCTATCGCTGCTGGATGCTTCATCCAGTTGGTCTTCGTCACCCGAGAGTACCTGTGACCTACCTACACGCAGGCACATCATGAAGAGTGGGAAGCGCTCTGTATCACTACGTGGAGAAGAAGAGAAGCATCTGTCACACCTGCCAGTATTCGCTATCTCATCCACAAATCACCAACAACAGAGAAGAGTACTGAAGAAGAGAAGGACAAAGCGGCGTCGTGGGAGTGGTGTGAGGAGTGAGTTTGAAGGCAAAATCTGACCCGAAACACAAACACACATGTAGCTCCGTCTATTCAACTGCCGCGTACTCTCTTGGTTTCTTCTCGTAGTGTCCTTCTGCCTTACACACTGTTGCTTCCGCCACACTACACATCTCGTCGCAAAAACCGCACGTTGCTGCTTTCATTACGAGGAGGGGAATCACTCACTGACCCGCAAAGAAACTCGACCTTGACCATCCTTCAGCGGTTCAGCGCAATGTCGCAGGTGACCATCACGGAGGAGATGGTCGTCGCGAAGGAGCAGCAGAACGCTGAGCGCCGGGCAGAGCTCCTGAAGCGTGCCAGCAAAATCTCCAAGGAGGCTGAGCCGGAGCCCAACTTCCCGCCAGAGTGCTGCTGCGTCAAGCCCATCATCTACCATAACATTCGGGAACAGGTTCCCGTGCCTCAGCAACGCTTCATGTACATTCTTTGTGGACTGTACCTTTCGCTGATTGTGCTGATCATCTACAATATTGTGGCAGCTCTCGTGTGCTTCATTCTCGGCGGTAGCGCGTTGCATTTTGGCCTTTCCTTCCTGTACCTCCTCGGCATACCTGGCGCCTGGATCGTGTGGTACTACAACTTATACGTTGCCACGACAGAGAGCTCCCGACCCCGCCAGGTGCTCGCCCTGTTCGGCCTCTTTCTGGCCGTCGCCTTCGATGCCTGGATGGCCGTGGGTGTGCCTGGGTTTGGCGGGTGCGGGTGGATCATTTGCATCACAAACATTGGCTCTCTCGTTCACTTTGTCCTGCTCCTCGTGGCTGCCATTCTGTGGACTCTTCACGCTCTCCTGCTGATTGTCATGTTCATCCGGTACTGGAAGGTGTCGAACGACCTCTTGAAGGGCGGCAAGTACATTTACCGCAACGTAGTGGTTTAGCCCATGGCACACAGCGCTCTTGCTTCTCCCCACCCCACACACACCTCCTCCTTTCTGCGTTTCTCTCTCGTTTCGTCTTCACTTTTGCTCTCTCTCCCACAGCACCAAGGTGACATTATCCCCCCTCCCCCGTTCAACTCGATCCGACAAGTTACCCTCCCCCCCCTCCCCAAGCAAGCAGTATTTCCCTCGTCTTCTCTTTCTTGGCTCCTGTTGCTGTACGGCAACGCCTCGGGCCGGTTTGGGAGCTGGGGATGCATGCTCGTCAAGATCACGTGTGTGTGTGTGTGTGTGTGTGTGTGAGAGCTTTACGACGCTCTTCCATACGTGCCGTGACAGTGTTGGTAGTTCCATCAATGACACTCCTCTGTTCCGCCTCCTTTTCTCTCCTTCGCTTTCGTGTCTTTTCACGCGGAGACGTAGAGGGACGCAGCACACCCACACATACACACAGAAGGAGAGAGAAGGGCACCAGCGCGGTCTCTTGGCCAACGAGGGGAACCTTCCTCCACATTCCTTACTATTGCCGTGGCTCCCACACGGGGACGTTGCCATTGGAGATGAACGTGGGCAACGCCAGTTCGCCACCCCCACCGCCTCCGCCACAGATCGGCGCCGACGGGGAAAGCGCGGCGGGACGGGAAAGGGTCAGCAGCCCCAACGATCCGAGGATGGGCAGGATGAGCGCTCGGGAGCGCATTTCCTCCCTGACGAAGCGACGGCGGAGAATCACGGTGAACCCCTCGCGAAGCCTGGATTTGGAGAGCCAGTTGCGAGAGAGTCAGCTGATCAACGTCGTGGTTGACGGCGACGATGGCGGTGTTGACATGCAGCAGTTTCACGACCGCATCGATGTGGCGTTGAGACTGCGCACCAAATACAAGGCACCGACCCCGCTGCTGGACGACCCCTCGCCAGACGGGCCGTCCCCTCGTCCTAGCCGAGTCACGATTGACGTGGAAGATGGCGTCTTCCAGGTCTCTGGTTATGACCCTGTGGAGCACGGCCTTCGACCAACCCCTTCATGGGCTGAGTTTGCCGAGGACGTGCAGGTGCTGCGGCAGATGGTCAGCCACTCCGGATGCATTCGAGCGTGCAGCCACCGTCTCGGCATCATGCAGGAGCGCTCGCGCATGTTCTTCCTTCTCAACGCGCAGAGGGAGGAGAAGCACAACCTGCACAAGGCCGGAGGCGTCTTCGCCTCTGTGACCAAAGTCGACGGGTCCGTGACGCTATCCAAGTCGGTCGACGCGCAGGAGCTGCTCGACTACATCGTGGACAGCTGCAGCCGCCAGCCCGACGTCTCCGTGAAGCTGCGCAACGGTACCAACACGACGCTGTGGGAGCTCATGCAGATGTACGGCGTCACCGACCCCGATTTCCTGACCGTGGAGGGCCTTGGCTGGCAGCCGCGGCTGAGCAACGGCACCGGGCTCGCGGACTCCTACCACTCCTCCTCAGACCAGAATCCCCTCGGCGCGGAGTTGCGCTTCATCTTCCTCAGCGTGTTTGGCTCGCTCAGTTCGCGCCTCCTGAAGCGAAGCTTCGACAGAATGCAGACGGCGCGGCAGGCCGCGGAGTGCGCCGTCCCGCTGTACGGCTCCAATGCCGGCGAGCTTGCGCACATGGCCAAGAGAATGCAGAGCAACAACATGGGGCCGTACCAGCACGTTCGGTGGACCTTGCTGGCGCGCCTCATGCAGCCCCCACCGGGCGACTACCAGGTGACGTGCCGCACCCTGCAGGACCAGCTGGACAACATTTTCCTTCCGATGCTCAAAGCGACGGTGGCGCCGGATGCGCCGGAGAATGCGGCGGTGGCGTGGCTGCTCGAGCAAGTTGGCGCCATCCAACTGGAGGGGCTGGCGGACGGCGCGGAGAGGGAGTTCAACCCACACGACAAGCCGCCCGAGATGGTTCCCTACCCATCCAACCTCAACTCCCTCTACTACCTGTACTATCTCCACGCGAATCTCAGCGTGGTGAACGGGCTCCGCCGCCAATACGGGCTCAACACACTGCAGCTGCGGTGTAGTGGCAACCACCGCACCGGCATGGATGACGTGCTGGCAGGGTATCTCCTGTGCGATGTGATCAACCGCGCCACCAAGCTCCTTGATTACCCGGCAGTGCAGTACCTCTGTGGCCTGCAGGGCGTTGGCCTCACCGTCTCGCCGTTGGCGGACCACCTGGACGGGGCCACGCAGTTCCAAAAGCACCCCCTCGCCAGCTTTCTGCATCGCTGTCTGAACGTCTCCATTGCCACGGAAGCACCGCTCTTGTACCACAACAACCCCAACGCCCTTGTCGAGGAGTACGCCACCGCGCAGAAAATCTTCCGCCTGAGCGCGCTCGACATGACGGAGCTCGCGCGCAACAGTGTCGTGATATCCACCTTCCCGCAAAGTACGAAGCGGCTGTGGCTTGGGGATCAGTTCCGCCTCGGCGCGAACCAGTTCGCCGTGAGCCAGGTGACAAACGTGCGTCTCAACTTTCGTGAGGAGTCGTGGCAGCTGGAGCGGAACATGATGCGCGACCTGTACCTGAACCGCGTGAGCGAGCAGCCAGCGGGCCTCAGCCGCTGGCACTTCCTGAGCAACGTGCGGCAGGCGGAGTACAAGATCGTGCTCGACCGGCGCATTCGCTTTCCCCGCACCGTTCTTAGCGGGCCAGCAAGTGGCGTGGACGGCGCGGACAGCGCGGCTTCCTCGTGGGGGATGGCGGCAGCGTCGCGCGTGGCTCGCGCGCTGGCGATGCGGCACAAGTACATCTGGGTGCCGCCGAGGCCGTGGGAGGACAGCCGGCAACGACCGAACCGAAACGGCGGCGGCGTTGAGGCGGACTTCCAGCGGCAGACGGGCTTCTTTGACGAGGACGAGTGGACGTACGCAGCAAACGACGGCGTGTTCATTGGGTACTCGAAAGCCGCCGTCCACGCCTGGCCGCGCACCTTGCCCACGCTCGACGACTTCCACAAGGACCTCCGCGAGCTGATGGCCATCTGCGCCTCGTCCGAGGTGAAGGAGTTCGCCCACGGTCGGCTGGAGAACCTGGACCACAAGTTCCGCCTGCATCTGGCGCTGAACCACGCCAACGAGGCCGGGACAACGGCAGAGCGCGTGTCCTCGAATCGGGACATTTACCAAGCCACAAAGGTCGACACGCACATTCACATGGCCGCCGGCATGACCCCGAAGCAGATCCTCGACTTTGTGCTGAAGAAGTTTCGCGGCAACGGGGACGACATCGCCATGAAGAAGGGCGAGGAGATCCTGACCCTCGGACAGCTCTTTGCCAGGGCCGGCATCACGGAGAACCTGACGGTGGACCAGCTCAGCGTGCAGGCCGACCACACGCTTTTTGAGCGCTTCGACAACTTCAACAACAAGTACAACCCGATGGAGAATGCAGACCTGCGCTCGCTGCTGCTGAAGACGGACAACTTCATGAATGGCCGCTACTTTGCCGAGATCGTCCACGACGTGTTCAGCCAGTACTCACGCGACCGGTACACCTTTGCGGAGAATCGCGTCTCGGTCTACGGCATCAACATCAAGGAGTGGGACAAGCTTGCAGCCTGGTTCACCACCCACGGCATGGCCAACATGCACAACAAGTGGATCATCCAGGTCCCCCGCGTGTACAAGGTCTTCCGCAGCCAGAACGTCATTGGCAGCTTTGGCCAGTACCTGCAGAACATCTTCCAGCCCCTCTGGGAGGCCTCCCTGCACCCCGCAGAGCACCCCACCGTCCACAACTTCCTCAAGCACGTGAGCGGCTTCGACTCGGTCGACAACGAGGCAACCATCGATCTCCCTTTCAATCCCGTGTCGCCGTGGGCCTGGACGGCGGTGGAGAACCCTCCCTACAACTACTACCTCTACTACCTGTATGCGAACATCCGCACGCTCAACGAGTTCCGCGCCTCTCGCGGATTCAACACGTTCTCGCTACGCCCCCACTGCGGCGAGTCCGGCTCGGACGAGCACCTGTACGGCGCCTTCCTGTGCGCCAACGCCATTGGCCACGGGATTAACCTGCGCAACGACCCGCCGATGCAGTACCTGTACTACCTCGCGCAAATCGGCCTGCATGTTTCCCCGCTGAGCAACAATGCCCTCTTCCTACGCTTCCTGAGCAACCCGTTCCCCGACTTCTTCCGCCGTGGTCTGAACGTCTCGCTCAGTACCGACGACCCGATGATGTTTCACCAAACACAGGAGCCCCTCATTGAGGAGTACAGCATCGCGGCGAGGGTGTGGGGCCTGAGCCCGAACGACCTTTGCGAGATTGCCCGCAACTCTGTGCTCCAGTGCGGCTTCACCAGCGAGTTTAAGCGAAACGCCATTGGCGACAAGTGGTTCATGTCCTCCTCCCAGGGGAACGACCCGCTCCGCACGCATCTGTCCGACATTCGCGTCGCGTACCGTTTCGAGACGTACCACACGGAGCTGCAGCACCTTGAGCAGTGCTGCCACCACCCTGTGCATCGCTTCATGCTCACAGCCGACGAGGAGCGAGATATCGACGACCAGATTCTCGCCCCGGTAGAGGAGGAGGTTGTCATGTCGACGCACGACCAGGAGATGGAGGTGGTCCTGCGCGACATTGAAAGCTTACAGGAGACCACCAGTGCCGCGCGAACGCACATTGACCTTCTACGGCGTCAGGAGAAGTCGCTTGTGGACAATATCACCGAGGTCGGCTTCCGTCGCCAGGAGCTGCTCGAGGAGCTCCAGCACGACCTCAGTCGGGAGACGAAGCTCCAGTATACTCGCGGGTCCGGTGCAGCGGGGGGAATCCGGGCCGACCAAGAGAGCCTGGCCTTTCAAAGCGCCGAGGACCTGATGGCGGAACGTGCCCTTCACTGGCGGCCCATGCCGGCGAATGCGCAAACACACACGAAGCAAATCAACTTTACGGCTGCAAAAGGACGCTCCCTTCCCCCGCTGTGACACGGCACCAACCTGCGTAGGCCGTGCTACCCCCTTCCTGACGTTCTCTTCCTTCTCCCCTTCTCTCTCTGGCTTCATTGCTTCCTCTCTGTGCACTGGAATGTTCACGCTCCTCTCCGTTCCCCCCCCCCCCACCCTCTTTCTCCCCTTTCCTTCATGTAGATACGTCAACTCCCGCCAATTCTTCTTCAGTAAAACTGCTGTTCGTCTTTCTCCCCCCTACCTCTGTCACACGCTGAACAGCAGCAACCTCAAAGGGGATGAATGGTTGGACTGCCCCCTTGCCCCTCCGTTCCCCTCCCCCCCTTCTCCTGTACACACATAGGAAGAACAGGGATCTGCTTCCCTTGCGCTGTGCGAAATCATCTGACACAACATCAGCTCTCCCTCTCTCTTTCCTCCTCCTTCCTCTTCCTTTTGAGTGTTTCTCAGGTCCTTCCCCCACTATCGACACGGACAACAGCTCTCCATTCTCTCTCTCCCTTTGCTGATTCACATTTTCCGCCTCTTCTCTCTTCTTCACCATCTGAATTCCTCCAAGACTGTCCTCGCACATCTCCGCTTTTACTGAAGGGGAGAGACTCTAGGTGAGGTCACCGTTTGGCTGTGCCTATATTCTTCTTTCTTTCTCCCCCTTTCCCGACATCCTTAACAGACGCCTTCTCTCCAACCATGTCGGACATTCTTGCTGAGACGGCGCGCGATCCGCTGGATGCCACCATGATGGCCGGCGCCTCGGAGAGCTGGATGTGCCCCATCTGCAGCGTTGACCAACCCAAGGATGCCACGTACTGCCAGATGTGCCTCTACTCCCGCCCGATGGAGCGCCGCGGCATTCCGCAGATCTTCGCCGGCTACGCGATTCACTTCAACGGCATCATCCCGCGCACTCTTATCCACCCGAGCCACTCCGTGGAGTGGCGCATGGCGGAGCGCCACGGCGCCGTGTGCATGGCCAAGTTCGATGCCACCACCGTCAACCTGCTCGTGTACCGTCCTGGCTACGAGCGCAGTGAGAAGTGCCGCACATGTGTGGAGAAGTACCAGCACATTCCTGTCGTACCCATCACCTGGCTGCTGGACTCCCTGCTGCAGTCCCGTCAGATTCACCCATCACTGTACCGCCTCACCTCCATTCCCGGCGTCGCGAACCCCACCGTGCGCGGCACCGAGCTGCCCCACCACCAGCACCCCTACTACCTCCTGAACAAGACCGAGTACGCCATCCCCACGTCCTTCCCAGCGCAAAAGAAGACCAATAGCGTGATGGCACTCAAGGCCATCTCCGGCAAGGGCATCTCCGTCAAGGACCTGGACCTGCCACCTGGCATGGACGTGAACATCCCGCCCTTCTTTGACGTGGACCCACCCCAGTACACTAACGTGGACGTCTACGATGCCGTGGTGGCCTGCGCCGCGGGCAAGCACAAGGTCGTCCAGGACGACGGCAACGACGAGATTGAGGCGCGCAAGGCGAGCGCGTCGATTGAGCTGATCCGTTCACAGCAGCAGTCCAACAGGATTGACAAGCTGCTCTTCAGTGGCTGTACCATGGTGCTGTCGCCGGCACTGGAGAAGAAGCCGGTTGTAGCGCAGGCACTGCGGGCGTGCGGCGCCAAGGTCGTCCCGGCCGGCAGCAAGATCATGGACACCCTCAAGTCCGACGCCACGCACGTCATCTACGCTCACGAGGACAAGAAGTGCGACCTGACCTTCGCTGCGGCGCACCTCAAAAGCAACGAGCTGCCTGGTCTCCAGATGGCCATGTCGAACTGGGTGGAGGACTGCCTGCTGATGGGGGAGCTGCTGCCCCTGTACGGCATGTACGTGCCCACTCCCAAGCTGATGGAAACGCTCAACAAGAAGTACTCAAAGACCGCTGCGTAGAGGCGAACAGCTCTAGGAGAGAGCGAGTACAAGTGAGAGAGTAAGAGAGAGAGAACGTGCAGATGAACCGGAAAGGCACAAAGAGGGTACACTCTTGCTTGTCTTTTCTGTGCGCGTAGAGATGTGAGGGTAGGGGGGGGGGGGGAGGGTTGAGGGACGATTGGCGCAGGCCGCCCATCTGGACGCTGATCGCTTCATTGTCGCCCTCATTCTCTCTCTCTCTCTCTCAATTGCTTTAACTGTGCGCTGCTGTTCGGTTTGCGGCTCTGCCCGCCGTTAGCCTCAGCCCGCCTTTACCATTGTCCGTCCTGCTCCCTTTTATTTCCTACTTCGTTTCTTTCTTCCTCCGTCCTTCTCCGTCTCATTTTCCTTCGTTGTCGTTCTGTGTTGTTGTTTTCTGTTGTTGTCTCCTCTCGGTTTCTCTCTCTCTCTCTCTCTCTCTCCTTCTCCTTTTTGCACTTTTGTATGTCCTCCCCTCCCCTGGCGGCTAGCCAACAGAGGAGAGAGTGCGGAGAACGCATGGGATCGCGACGCATCATCCACGAATGGGGGGATAACGAACGCTGCCGGATGGAGAAGAACCAACGAGTCGAAGAAGAGAAAGACGAAGCAGCCGTCTGTACGAATGTCCAAACCAGACAAGCGGCGGGCAGCGCTCGCGCACCCTCTCTCTTCTGGCTCTGTCACTTTTCCTTCTTTGCCGCTATTACTACTGCACCGCCCGAGCGGCAAACTCCCTACCAGTTCCTTGGTGAAAGCTTCTCCTCCCCCTCCTCTCTCCCATATCCTCACAATCCCAAAAGGGGACGAGACGACGGAGAAGTCTACGGGTCTCTTACCTCATCGTCGGACTGCTTTGTACCAATTACGTTTCGTATTATCCTTTTCGTCTTGTCCTTTACTTGTTGGACTTCTGTCGCCACACAGCACCAGCTATCCATCGTACATTCATTCTGCTCTCCTGTTCTCTCCCCTCCCCCTCTTTTCACGGGCAGACAGGGAGACCAGATAGGGAATGAAAAACCAAAGACTAAACGGACAGGATGAGGCGGACTTTTGTGCTACACGAAGCGATGCCAGCCTGCAGGCTCGAAACGTCGGAGGAAACGCGGCACCGTTGCCCACTCCTTCTGTTTCGGGTGCGTGCATAGCGCAACCCCCTCTCCTCAAAGGGTGGAGCGCCGGCAGTGCGGGCTTCTTCTTTCTGCACCCCCCCCCCTCCCTCTCTTGGTCACGTACCGTGCACCACCAGATAGATGGGGGATGTTGTGCACCTCACGCACGAGGGAGGATACTCCTTTGTCGTCTGCGCCGCAACACCACGCGGTGATGAATGCAGAACCACAAAACACCACAACACGAACAGATTGCCACCCTCTTCCCTTGTCCGATTCCTCCCTCCACCCCTCCTCCCCTTTTAAAGTGCGTCGTACCTTTCTTTCGCTTGACCCGCTCTGTAGCTGGCCCCTCGTACCACTTATAACTCCCCTCCTCTCTCCCTCTCTATCGGATCTTCTCTCCCTGCGCTTTCTTCTCGCTCCGCCCTGATATGTTCTTCTGGATGGTCCTTGCGCTGGTGCTCGCTGTTGTGGTGGTGGCCACCCCCGCGGGCCAGATTGCCTTGATGAAGATGCAGATGTACGTGTACGGCGCCAGGTTCATGCTCAAGGCCAAGGACCTGCCGAGCTCGTACAAGGGCAGCAACAGCCTGCGGATGGACGCAGTGGGCCGCTACGATGGTGGCACGCGAACCATCCGGATTGTCTTCATTCGACACGGGCAGTCGGTGTGGAACGCCTTGTTCAACTCCTTTGGGTTGGGGTGGCCGAAGCGCGCGGTGCAGAGCATGATTCGCGAGTTCCTGGACTTCTTCACGAATCCGTTCGGCTCTGTCATCATCGACTCCCCGCTCAGCGCCAAGGGCCGCAAGGAGGCGAGCGAGCTGGCCGCCTTCTTCCGCAGCGCCAACGGCAAAGTCTCCTTTGACCCCGCCACCTCCGTGGTGGTCTCCAGCAACCTGCGCCGCGCGATGGAGACGGCGCTGACGGGGGTGGCCCCGCGCCTGGCAACGACCAAGGAGCGCATCGTGGTCGACTCCGCGTTGCAGGAGGGCTCGCGTAACATTGACGCCCAAACTCTCTCCACGGAGCCCCGCAAGCTGGCGCCGATGACGATGGGCTCCATCACGGACCCCGCCCAGCTGCAGTTGTCCTTCAACCCGTACCTCAACGAGGGCAACAAGGTCATCGGCGTCGACGTCTACAAGCGCATGGACAAGTTCCTGCTCCACCTCTTTGGCGGCGCCGGCGACGACAGCCTGGCGCCCGCCTCGTCCGCACCCGGGAAAGGCAACGCCGACCTGAAGGAGGTCATTGTCGTTGGCCACAGCGGCTACTTTCGGAACTTCTTCCGCCGTTTCCTCCCCGCATCGTCGACGCACGTCGCCGCGAAGAACAAAATGCAAAATTGCGCTGTTGTCGTGTTTGACCTCACTCGCAACGCCTCCACTGGTGAGATCGCCATCGTGGAGTCCTCCATCAAGGTGCTCTTCAAGGGATTCAAGTAGGGGACGGATGGGAGGGGAATGCCTGGTGGTGCCAGCGCCACACATGCGCAGCGATGAGGAAGAATGGCATGGAGGAAGAGAGAAGAAAAGCAATCGGGGCGGCGGCGCCAATGCGCGACGGGGATGGGTGCGGGCAGAGTCCATACCCCCCCCCCCCCCCACACACACGCACACAGATACAAAGCGAAACAACAACAACAACAACTTATAGAACAGTCGGACGTACTGACTGACCTGCACGCAATCGTCGTGCTGCGTCGCTTCCTGCGTCTGTTGGGGCACCTTTTTCTTTCCTTGCCTGGACTTGGAGCACATTCAGCGGTGCCACTCACCACAATCATTCCCCCCCCCCCTTCCCTTCCAGCAACAACAACAACAACAAAAAAAAACATACGGTGGCTGCACCACTCATTCAGGATGAGCATCCCACCCTCCGCTTTACTCTCTCTCTCTCTCGTTCTCTGCGCGCGCGGAGCAGAGGGGAGGGACTCTCTCGACTGTTGCTTGCCTCGTAACTCTTCCACATCCCCTCCCTCCCCCACGGCTTATCCACCGCAGGCTACTCCCCTCCCCTCCTCCTTACTTTCTCTCCATCTCTCTCACTCACAGTTCTCCCGCGTCACGTCTTCTGTCTAGTCCTATTCGCGTATGTCTATTCTGTCATGAAACGCCTTGCTTCACCGTGTCTGGGGGCCGCAATAGCTGCGTGCCGCCGCGGCTTCGCGCAAACCCGCATGGATGTGAGTAAGGAGGAGATGGCACACCTTGAGCAGGAGCTTCCACCGCGAGAGCTGCTGACGGAGATGCGCTCATCGGACTCGGCACCCGGCGACGATGATACCGAGCTGAACATCCCTGGCGACTCCTTTGGGATCATGCGCAACCGCGTCGCGTTCTACAAGCCCATCTCCCGTATCGAGCTACCGGGACGGATGGGCCAAGTGATGCCCACCAGCACACACCCGCTCCTCTGCGTCAACCCCAAGACGATCCGACTGCTTTGCGGCCGCTACGGTGTCTCCGTTGACGATGCTGTTCACGCCATGCGTGAGGCGCACGGCGATGTGAATCTTGCCACGAAGCTCTTGGAGGACTGGCTGGATATCGAGATCGGCTTCGGCAGCTTTGGCGTCGTTTGCCTGGAGTCCTACGCACCCGAGACGTTCTGCATGGTCTCGTACAACGTGGCTACCTTTGAGGCGACTACAGACGACGACGTCCTGGACGCTATCCACGAACTGACGCTGTCTGCCGCTGAGCTGCCGCTGGATGTGCCGCGCGGCGAGCTCGTAGAGAGGTTTGTGAACCACTGGACCATCGAGGATGGCACCCCCACGCGCGATGTCCTCAAGGACTACGACATCACGGTAAGGGACATTGTCTCCCTGCCGTTCGGCGATTACAGTGTGCAGGGCTTCCACGTTCTGAACCCAGTGAAGCCGGACACACCAAACATTGGTACCGCCGCTGCAGCATGCTGCATGGACCTCCGCACTGGCATCCACAACCGCTTCCGCTTCCACGTCGAGCGCATCGCGGACTCGGTGAGCGAGCACGTGCTGCACGAAATGGTGCACTACGATCAGGGCGTGCACATACTGCGCCAGCCCTACTGGTTTCGCCCCGAGTACAGCGTCGAGGAGTTCATCCGCTTCAAGGAGTCGCTGCTTCAGCCAAGCGCGTCCACGTACGAGATGCGCTACGCCGCCATGTTTGCACCGCAGTACGGCCTGGGCGGCTTTCGCAACATTGTGGAGATGGAGAAGCTCAAGATTGCGCAGCACAAGTACGAGAAACACTACGAGGACTTTACCGCCCCGGGCAGCTGGGTCACGAGCGACGGTGCCCAGTTGCAGACGGTGGCAGCTGGCGGCGGCGGCTCCAACGCGCCGGGCGGAGCGCTGCACTCCGAAACGAACGAGGCGGGTGCCGCGGCAAAGGCGATGGAGACACGCGCGGGGCCGCTGCGCAGGAGCTTGGAGAAGTCGATCCAGGCACACGGCGATCGCGTGTTTGCCCGCTTCTATCGAAACAACTTTCACTAGCCAAGAGGGCAAAGAAAAACACAACACACATTACATAAGGAGACATGGTAGTGGTGGCCGTTTGCCGATGGACAGGGGGCGACAACCTCCTTCCCCTCTTCCTCCTCCTCTGTTCGTAGTTGTTGCTGCGCTGATGTGACGGGGGGGGGGGGGAGGAGGGGACTCATCACTATCGCTATCAACGCACAGAAACGTTGCCAGCGGATCACCGCGGCTTCCCATGTCCCCCTCCCCCCTTCCCGCTTTCGTAGTCGACTACGTGCGCGTACTTGTGCATCATATGGGGTGCTCTCTCTTCGTATTCTCTCCTCTTCCCCCTCCCCCTCCCTTTGCACAGCTTTTGCTGCTGTCATCATCCTCGCTTTTTGTTATTTAGCTGCTGACAAGAACATTTGCTTCATTTCTCGCGACGAAAACGACTCCCTCTCTCTCACTATACACTCATTGCTTTGTAGCTCGTACGTATCTGTTCGTCTTTTTTCCCTCGTCGCACGTGCCACTAGACACCTCATGGGCTGCGGCGGCTCTGTGGAGAAGACGGTGGCGGATGGCGGTGGCGGCACCGCCACCGTGCCGAAGGGCGGCCCACTGATGCACAAAGCCAGCGGCCGCTCTGTCCATTCAGCTAAGAGGGGGCAGGACGAGGTTTCCGTTGCGGAGAGTTGCCCACGCTCACAGTGGGAGGCCGGCTTCCTGATGGACGAGGACGTCGCCGGCCCTGTCAACACCTTTGAGGATTATCGCGGCTTCCCCATCACCATGAGCACGAACGCGTCCCGGAACAAGGCGGATGTGGTGTGCCGTTGGGCGGACGCGGCCATAGAGGAGCGGGAGAAGAACGGTGGCGTCTTCTTCAACCCGCAAGACCCCACGGTGTGGCCCAAGGACCTACTGGCGACGTACAACGCGTACTTCTCGGACCAGTTCGCCGACGCCAGCAACGCGAACGCCTCCAAGAAGGGCCGGAACGATGGCGGTCAGAGGGCGAGCAAGGGGCTCAGTAGCACCAACGCCTCTTCTGGCGCCGTGGCCCAGGCCCGCCAGCAGCAGCAACCACAACAGCATCATGCGGCGAAGCGAACCAGCGTGAACCAGGCCAAGGAAAGAATGCGAGGGGAATACGATAGAGTCGCCGCGATGTAGTCCTCGCCTCTTCTTCATCTCCTCCCTCTCTCTCTCTCTCCTCCGCCCCATATCTTGGCCAGACATGACATGTGAACTCCACATGTACATACACATCATATCATATCCCTCTTCATCTCCATTGCTTACTCCTCCATATGTCCCTTTCGTCATTTTTTTTTTTTTTTTTTTTGCCTTGCCTCTGCTGTGCCTGTCCGTGCACTTCTCCACAATGCGTGTATGACCGCTTCCCCTCCTGTCCCGCATGCCGATGTTGTCTTTCCCTTTCACTGTCGACGATGCTACTTGCACTGCGCTTTTTTTTTTTGTTCCCAAGTAAGGCTGTGGTTCTCCGGAAGCGGCGAAGTGAAGTTCAGGTGAGTGGAGGAGTCCGTATTTCTCATCATGTCTGGTCTAATGCTCCGCTCGTGCCATATAACTCGTGTATGCTAGTTCTCTTCAAGACTTCTCTTGTCTTTCCCCCTTCCCTCCCTCCCCCTCCCTCTACCCCCATCCACCTGCTTACCATCCAACGAACTTCAGCGCACGCACGCGCACACACATTCCCCCTCCCCTCCCCCCCCCCTCACAAAAGAAGAAAAAGCAAACCTGACAGCCACTGTGTCACACACCCTGCTCCCCTCCCTCCCCACTTTGGGATGACGGATCCTTCTATGAGTACGGGAAACTGCTGATCGGCGTATCCCTACTCCGCACGCGCATCTGTAACGCGCCTATGCTTCCTCTCGCCCATGTACGACCCGTTCACTCCCCCCCCCTCCCCCAGTTGCATCCTTCTCTCGCCCCCCCTCCCCCACCCCGTGTTTCTCACGTTGTCCTCAGCGCAACGGCATAGCCCTTCCGTCTCTGTTCTTGCATCTTCCCCGTCGCTGCTCCGTGTGCCACCGATCCCTGCCAGAGCGTATACCGTCCTGTGCTTTCCCTCCCTTTTCTTGCATCCCATCGTGGTCGCACCCTGCTCCTGCACGATGAACCGCGCCGGATTCGATAAGTCTATTGCCATCTTCAGCCCTGACGGTGCTCTCTACCAGGTGCAGTACGCGTTTGAGGCTGTCACGTACCCCGGCCTGCTTACGGTCGCCGTCAGCTACAAGGATGGCGTACTGGTAGTGACACAGCACCAGGTGCCGGATCGCCTCATGCGGCCGGAGAGCGTGACCGCGATGTACACGGTGACGGACAACATCGGCTGCTGCATGACCGGCCGTGCCCCGGACGGCAAGGCAGTGGTGCAGCGCGCACGTGAGGAGGCGGCCGACTACAAGTACCGCTTCGGCTTGCCCATCCCCATCGCTCTCCTCGCCAAGCGTCTGGGCGACAAGGCGCAGGTGCGCACGCAGCAGGCCGGCCTGCGTCCCATGGGCGTCGTCACGACTCTCGTTGGCATGGACCAAGAGGACGGCACGGGGGCCTGGGTGCCGCGCATCTACACCGTTGACCCCGCCGGCTCCGTGAGCGGCCACTTTGCCAGCGCTGCCGGCAAGAAGCACGGCGATGCAGTGGCCTTTCTCGAGAAGAAGCAGAAGGCGGCGCCGTTCGACAGCATGTCGGAGAAGGAAGCGGCCATGGTCGCGCTGTCTGCTGTGCAGAGCGCCATTGGCGCCTCCCTCAAGGCGAGCGACCTGGAGATGGGGCGTTGCACCGTAGCCGCCAGGGACTTCGCGCGCGTGCCGGATAGCGAGGTCGAGGACTGGCTCACAGCGGTCGCCGAGTCTGACTAACCCCCTTCCCCAGCCATCAGCGTCGTCGTCGTCTCCCGCGCTCTTGCTCACGGAATGTCATCCTCCGCCTCCCCTCCTTCCCCCATCACTATTTATTGTTCCGCTTTCGCACATGTTCGGACCCTCCCCCACCCCCCCTCCTCTCTTCTTGCACCTTTCAGGCCACGCGAAGTGCGTGTTGCGTGCCGACTTCCGATACACACAGGCACAGGCACACGGTATGTACACACCCATTTAGATGGGCCGTTGCACCCGTGTGGTCATGGCCGACGGAGGCGGTGTTGCCAAAGGGGGTGGTCGCCACTATTACTATTACTGTCATGGTCACTTGTCTCCGTCTGTTTCGTTTTGTCTTTCACTGACGACGAGGGGCGTCGCGCGAACTCTGTTTGGGGAGTGGCGGGGTACTCCATGCCGAGAGCCGGCACACGACTCCATGATTCTCTGACGAGCGCATTATGGATGAGGGTGTGCTGCCGCTCCCTTCCCTCCTTCCCTTTGTTTCGCTTGACAGATGTTGTTGTTGTTGGTGCTGTTGTTCCCAGAGATGAGATGACGGAAAGAGTGTGTGTGGGAAGAGGGGAGCAGGGATTACCCCTTTGCCTGAGTTTGAGGAGCGCTTCCTCCCCTTTCCTCCTCCTGTGTCTCGACCAGCGTGCGCGCCGGTGAAATCGCGCCGGTAGCCCATTGACATTGTCGCTGTCGCTGAGGCGGATCGCACCAGTGAAACTGCTGGTCTGCCGTGCGTTTGTCGCAGCTGGCTGCGCTGTGCGGATGCCGTTGTTCATCTCCTCTTCATCTCCTTCCCTCTCTCCTACGCCTGTCCACACACACACACACACACACGAAGCCTTCTCTGTAAGCCCTTTGCCTTTCTTGCTCTACTTTCACCTTTCTCTTTGGACCGCGTCCTTCCTCGCCTCGCCCGCCCAGAGCTTCCTTCCCCCTCCCCTTCGTCCTCGGAGCCAGTGCATAAGACAAGCATGCTGAAGGAGTGGTTTAGGCCGTCGTCGAGCAGCCCCGATGCTGCCGCGACGGGCGAGCCCAAGAAGGCTGCCCGCATGCAAGTGGACGCGGAGAAGCCGCTCGACAGCCCCGAGACCCTCGCGGAGCAGCGTCGCGAGGCATTCCAGAAGAAGCTTGCAGAGACGGCGGCCGAGGGTCTACCTTCCCCCAATCGACTTGTCACGTACGACTCGCTCTTTCGTAAGGTGCAGGGGATTTTGCTAGAAGGCAACAACAACGAGCTCCAGGAGGGCCTCACGCTTAACATCAGCCGCAACGCCCAGAACACGATGATTGCGTCCAAGTGGAACCTGTCGAACCCGCAGATGTCGCACTGGGAGATCAACCTGCAGATGAACGGCTTCTCCGACATTGTCGCCGCCTCGTGGAACACGCTCAACCGCTACCAGCTCATGTACCAGCGCATGTCGAGCACTGGCGCGATGCTGGTGACCCAGTTCATGGCGCAGAAGCAGCAAGGCATGTGCCAAGGCACCGTCTTTGGCCTCTTCCAGTACCCTTGGGTGAAGGGTGGCTGCACGCAGGCGCAGTACGTGAAGGACCAGTCCTTCTCCGTGAGCCACGTCCAGCGCATCATCCGCGGCGTGCACGTTGGCACAAACCTCACCATCGACCCCAACACCCACGAGAGCTCGCTGAGCCACGCCATTTCCCTCATGACCCCGCGCAAGGACGCGGGCTTCATGGCTGAGTTCACGCCCAGCAAGGGCACGTGGAAGCTGGCCGCGACGGGCTTCCACTGGGGCACAAGCACCGAGCTTGCCACTGAGGTGGAGTACAAGGAGGGCCGCGAAGGCATGATGAGCGCCATCAACTTTGGCGTGCGCAGGAGCTTCGTTGGCGGCGCGCAGCTGGCGGCCTCGCTAGCGGGCTTTAACAAGCTGCGGGTGAACCTGGATCTTCCCTTTGGCGGCGAGGTGCAGGGCCTCAACCAGTTCCGCATGATGATGAACTGCCAGTATGATGTGCACAACGGCGTGTTCAAGCAGGGTCTCGTGTTCACCGCCTAGTCGCCTCCGGACGCACGGTCAAACTCAAAGTAAGTAAAGGAAAAAAGAATAAACGGAGAAAAACAATCGGCATCTAGACGATATCTCTGGCGGGCTCTTCTGTTTCCGGAACATCCCTTCTCCGCTGAGCATCTTCCATGCCTTTTTGTGCTCTGTTGCCGCATCTTCTCCGTCTTGTGTTCACAGATACCCCCCTCCCCCCTTCCCCTTCCTCTTCCTCTTCACACACGCGTTGTCGTAGTAGCGGGTATTCGCTTTACCTGGGCTACGTTCCATGCATGTTGTCGCCGACACCCGTCCCCGCCTTGTCGTCCACATGGCAGCGAACTCCTTTCTGGTGTGTGTTGCCCTTCTCTCCATCTCTGCTAGTTTGTTCCCCCCTCCCCCTGCTGTTGAGACTGTTGGGGGCTTTCTTTTTTCCGCTTTGTGGCTGTCGTTGTGGCCGTGGCTGTGTCTGCGTGCGTCTGTCGCTATCGTGAAACCGACATGTTTCCCCCTCCCCCTCCTCCCGTAATATAATTTTGCATTAACCAAGTTACAGCTTTACCTGAGCAACACCAACGAGAAGCACGGGCAAACGGACGAGGGAGGGAGCGTCGAGAGGACAATCATGGTCTACCCCTCTGTGGGGGCATGCTTCCGTGTACTTCCCTTAGCATTGGATGGACCTTTAGCGGGACGGCGCGCTATTGGCAAGGATGCGAAAGGGACAAGGTTGTGGGGAGAGGGCCCACAAGAAAGCCAACGGGAGATGCTCCACTTCCCTAATACTCTCCATTCTTCTCACTTCTCCGTCTCTCACTCTCTCTTGTGGGCAGCTGCATCAGTAGAACCACACCTCCTTTCGTCTTCCTCTCGCGTACCGACACGCGCTGTGTCGTTGTGTGTCGCGCACAGCATGCCGGCGAAGCAGAGTGGCCAGGCGCCAGGGACGCTGGTTGCCGAGGATGACGTGAACTTCAAAATGTGCAAGAAGATTGCACAGCTGACCAAAGTCATTTACACCCTAAACTGCCGAAACGAGGACAGCGAGGAGCGCATCCAGTGGCTTGCCAGGAACCACCAGGAGGAGCTCCATCGACTGGTGGAGGAGTGCGAGCGACGGGTGGGCGAGGCGAACGCAAGAACGCAAAAGGCGGAGCGCGGCAAGCGAGAGTTCGCCCAGGAGCTGGAACTGCGCCACAAGTCCCTACTGCAGGAGGCGAAGACCACCTTCGCGGACAGGGCAGCCGCAATGGTGCAGGAGCTCGAGAAGGCGAAGCGGTCCTTTGACGAGACGGTGAAGGATGTCCGTGAGAGCGGGGAGGCGAGGCTGCAGGAGGAGCTGCAGGCGCTTCGCAAGGTGAAGGACGACTCCACGGCGAACCTCGTGAAGGAGTACAACGAACGCTACAATGCGATGCTGCTGGAGCAGATGGACGCCAGGGACAAGCTAGAGAGCGAGTTGGCGGACAAGTGGGCAAAGAAACTGTCAGACGCCTCGGCAGAGCTGGCCGCCACGCAGGCGCAGCTTCAGGAGCAGCTGGACGACAAGCACCAGGCGCTGCAGGACGTCACGGGCAAGAATGCACTGCTGAGCAAACAGCTCGCCGCGGCGAAGGAGAGAGCTGACAGCCTGGAGCTCCGCCTAGCACAGGTGCAGCGCGAGAAGAAGGACCTCGAGGAGAACTTGACCTTGCAGCGCGCCTCATGCGAGACGACCGGGGAGGCCGTGGCAGCTGCGGACCGACGCGCAGCGGCCCTCGCGGACACCCTCGCCGGCGTGCAGCGCGAGCTCGCGCAGCATCAGCAGGAGCTGGCGCAGGCACGACACTTATCGGAGAAACTAACGACTGACTTGGCAGCAACGAGGAATGAGAGGGACGCCGCGGAAACGCTGCGACAGCGCGCGGAGCACGACGCAGCCGAAATGGACAGGGCGCGGAACGAGCTAGCGGCGCGGGTGAAGGAGCTGACCTCGCAGTTGGGTTCCCTCGGCTCTTCCACGGCAGGAAAGGAGGCTGCACTTGCGGAGCTGGAAGGGCAGCTGGAGGCGATGAAGAAGGCTCTCCAGGATGCCGAGCAGGCACACGGTGCCGAGCTGGTAGCTCTCTCTGAGCAGCACGCAGCCGCCCTGGCAGAGGCAGTGGCGCAGTCGCAGGCCAACGCGGACGCGGTCGCCGACCGCTTGAGAAGAGAGATGGCGCTTGGTGAAGAAGAACACCAGGAGGCCCTCGCGCAGCTGCGTGGGGAGCACGACAGGCGGGTGCAGGAGCTTCAGGACGCGATTGCCCAGCAACGGGAGCTGTACGAGGGCAAACTACAAGGCCAAAGCTCTGACCACTCGGCGCTGGCGGAGGACCTGGCCCGTTCCCGTGCGGAGGCGGAGTCGTTGCGCTCGGCCCTGCAACGAGCGGAGGAGGAACATGCGGGGGCCGTGGCAGCTGCTGACGCGCGTGCGGCGGCTGACGCGGCAACCGTGGACCGTCTCAACGCAGAGCTCCAGATCTTGGCGGAACAGAAGGCGAGCAGCCTGGACCAGCAGCACCGCGATCTCGCCGAAGGGGAGCAGCGTGCCGCCCAGGAGCGCGACGCCCTTGTTGCGGCGCATCATGCGCGAGAGGAGGAGCTGCGCCGTCAGGCCACACGCGACGCGGACGCGGCCAGCGCTGCCCACGCGCAGGAGCTGGCCAGGTTGCAGCAGAGCCACGCTGCGGCAATGCACGAAGCGATGGAGGCAGCCAGCAAGCGTCTCGCGGACCTGACAGAGGAACTGCAGCGCAGTGCAGGTGATACACGGCACTCGTTGGAGCGGGAGCTGCGTGAGCTGCGGACGGCCTCTGAGGCGACGGAACGGGAGCTGCGAAGTCGCGTGGACGCGCTCGAGCGGCAGTTAGCGGCTGCCAGCGCCGCCACAACCGCCGAGAAGGAAGCTGGCGCCAAGGCTGTCCACGAGTGGGAGGCGCAGCAGTTGTCTCTGCGACAAGAGATGGAGCGGCTCAAGGGGGAGCACGCGGCATCGATCGAGGCTCACATCCGCTCTGCGGAGGAGCGACTACGGGCGTCGCTGCGCGAGCAGGAAGCGTCTCACGCGGCGGTGCTGGACGGACTCCGGCAAGATGCGGAGAAGGCAGCGAGGGTGCACTCCTCGGACTTGGCGCAGGCACGGGAAGACCACGCAGCCAAGCTCAAACGCGTGGAGGAGCAGCACCGCGCAGCCGTTGATGCGATGAGGACACAGATGGCAAAGGAGCATCAGGAGGTGGTAGACAGCCTCCACGCGCTTCACAACACCCGTGTGCGGGAGCTGGAGATCGACGCAGCGGAGACAGCTGCCAAGCTCCAGCACAGCCTTGATGCCGCAGTCAAGGACGCCGCTGCAGCGCACCGCCAAGTTGAGTTGCTTGACACCGACCTCGCACACGCCAGACAGGAGCTTGAGAGCGCCGAGCGCCACCTCCAGGAGGAGCGCCAGCGAGCGCAGGCCGCGTACAGGGCCAAAGAGGACGACCACCGAGCTGCACTGGATCGCGCGGAGGCGGACAAGACGAGGGAGCTCAACCGGATTGCGAATGAACACAAACGCATTGTCGACGACTTCGCCGCGCAGCAGGCCGATGAACGGCGGGCCCACCAGACCATGACGGACCAGCTCAAGGCGGCTTACGATGAGCTACTGCACAAGTACCAATTTCGGGAGTCGCGTCCCGAGGACGTGCAGCTCATCAACAAACTCCTCGCCGACAACCACGCGAAGGAAAGGGCCCTCGAGAAGGCGTATAGCGACATGAAGCTGTACAAACTGGAGCTGATCAATCGCGAGGAGAACTACAACAAACTCTTTGGGAGACGCCCAGTCGTTGCCGACACGGCCCTCTCCGCTCCTCCTGCGGGAGATACTGCAGGGGGAGGCGGCGCTGCCGCGTCCCGGTCACTCCCGCTCATTCAGACGACTCGTCAGCCCTCGGTAAACCAAGGAGCAAACCCGTTGCGCCAGCACCGACACTCGAAATAGTAACCTCCTCCTCAACGAGTTCCCTCTCCTGTTGCTTCTCGACTCTATCTCTCTCTCTCTGTATACATTGCTTTAGTGATTTCGATGTAAAGTGTACATTACCTCTCCCTCTCTCTCTGTCTCGAGGCATTTCTGTGGTGTCAACTCTGTGTTCCTTTCATCTTCCTTTCCTGCTCTCTTTCGCCTCTCGGCACTCTGTCCATGGCGCTGGTGATTTGCCCTCCGTACAGGGGCGTACGTGACGAGCAACCAACGCTCCGGTACGCCATGAACCATCCCTCTAGGGAAGCGAGTCACGCTTACCTTTACAGCAAAGAAAAGAAGAGATAAAGAGGAAGAGGTGGGGGGGGGGGGGGAGAGAGAGAGCATCGGGGACGGCGCCCGCGTCTCGCGCTCTTGCACAGGCCTCCCAAGCGGGGAAAGGCACCTCCTGGTTGTCTTCCTCAACTCTTGACGCCCGCTGCACACTTGTGCTCCTGCCATCTCAGCGGATCCTGCCCCGCTTTTGCGCTCTTTCATTACTCTTTCTCTTTCTCTGTGTTGCATCTCTCTCTTTTGGAGCATTCAGCAAAGATCAGTTCCACCCAGTCCCGTTATTTACTCATCGTGCTGTCGTTTTGCCTGTGCTATTTCCTCCGGTTGCTGTTTGTCCTCCTCTTCCCCTTTTGTCCTTCTATCGGCTCCCCCCCCCTCCTCATTCACTTTCATCCTTGCGTTTGGTCCTGCATCGGCAACTCGGCCCATTTGCGGATCTGCACCGATGTCATCCAACGAGTTCGCGGAGGAGCTGAAGAAGCGCGGGAACGAGGCCTTTGCGGCCAAGCGCTACGAGGACGCCGTAGTCCTGTACGACAAGGCGATTGAGGCGGACCCGAACAACTATGTCTTCTACAACAACAGAGCGGCCGCCAACCACGAGCTGAAGCACTACGACAAGGCCATCGAAGATGCCAAGAAAGGCCTCGCGGTGCAGGAGAATGCAAAGTCGCACCAACGCATAGCAGCTGCGCTTTGGGCACAGAGGAAGCTACCGGAGGCGAGGGCCGAGTTCGAGAAAGCGTTGGGGCTGGATCCGACGAACGCGAACGCGAAGCAGAGCATTGATCTGATTGAGCAAACCATGAGCAGCTTTGTCCGCACCGCCGCCACCACATCGCGCCGCTCCGGCGTACCCCCTGGCGCCACCATGACGTCCAGCGGCGTTGTTATTCCGCCTGTGCAAGGGGGCGAGTTCACCACAGTCCCCGCTGGCGTGGTCGGCATCCTGCTTGACGTGCTCGTTGCCGTCGCCTTTGTGGCCTACGTGGTGTGCACCTTTTTGAAGCCTGCCTTGTCTGCAACGACGTGGAACGTGCTCATGTCGGCGACTATGGCGCAGCAGTTGGTGGTCATGAAGCACCAGAACCTGCTGAGGCTCAGCATGGAAACCGCCTCCACGTGGTTCAAGCACTTCTCCTCCTTGCTGATGATTCTGTGCTTCATGGCACTCTTGACGGGCATCAAGCCGCAGTTGCTGGTGGGCGGGTTTATTGGCATGTACAGCGTGCTCGACCTCGCGGCTCACCGCGCCGAGATCGGCGGCGTGCTCGGTCCGCTCTCCGCTCTTCTGATGCCGTACCTTGACAAAGTGGGGGCGGGCTACGAGAACTATGTTATGATGGCCGCCTCGTTCGAGGCCGTCTTCACGTTCGCCATCCCGTTGACGGGTGGCACGTGGTTCACCCTGGTCTACATCCAGTACGCCATCAACCGCTACAAGTCAGACCGCTTCGTGCAAACCGCCTTCAGCAGCATGCGACAGAACGTGATGGCCACCGCCAACCGCTTCCTTCCGGCCTCCCTCACCAGATATCTGGAGAAGTTCTGCGATCTGCTGTACACCGTATCCCAGCAGAGCATCTAAAGGGGAAGAAATGAAGAAGAGCAACTCCGCCACATGCGTGCCTTTGTGTGTGTGTGTGTGCTGCGGAGAGGTAGCAGCCCTTTATCCCTGTTCTCTCGGACACACACACACACACACACACACATGTGGGCCCGTCGTGCAGTGTGCTGATTGCTATGATTTGTGATTGGCGATTACGACTATCACTGTTGTTTACTCTCTCTCCCTTTCTCCTCTATCGTTCTCGCTCACTTCACCGGTCAGCCCTTTCTCCTGCATCGCGCTTTTATTATCATCCTCCTGTTTGTTCTCTTTACTTAACTCGTGCCTCTGTCTGTCTGCGAGGCTGTGCGTCTCTGTGTGTGCGCCATTCGTCCTCCCCCCCCTCCCCCCCTCACTTTGCTCATCGCACTGTCGCCACGGTGACCTCCTCTCCCGTCCCCTCTCCCCCCTCCCCTCCTCGCTCTGTGTGCTTTGTGCGGGGCTTTCCTCGCGAAGCGCAAGTGCGCAGAACTGTATGAAAAGATAGTCGCCAGTGATGTTTTCTTTTTGTGTTAGGACGGGGCACACACACACACACACATGCACACACGTTCCTCGCTAATGTCGAGCCATAAAGCAAAAAGTTTTCGGATGCTTCGTTGATCAGACGGTGCAGCCGCGAATGCCCCTCACCGAACCGCTGTGAGAACGGCAGACGACATGGTGTGCTCCCCTGTCGGTTTGGTAATTCGAGGGAAGCTAGTTCCGTGAGAGTTACCTCGAGGTTGGGCGACAACGTGGTTGCTGCTGCTGCGGATCCACTACTGTCCGCACGGTGTCACGTTCCCACCCACCTGCCCTCTTTGGGTGTTTCCTGTTCCGAGGAGAACGAACTCATCTCAGAGTTGTACTTGCTCTCTCTTTGCGAGGAGTCATACTCAAATGCTTGACTGCTGGCTCACTGCAGACGACTCCTCTCTTCCCCCCCCCCCTTTCCCACATTTCCTTTCGGCACAGCCCCCCGCCCCCTCTCCCTCTCCCTCTCCCTCTTCGTTCTCGTTTCCTTTCCTGCAATCTCGTCCTCCTCCCCGCCCCCTCAAGGTAATGCAGCAGCTTGCGTGTAACACACACGGGGATGCGTCAGTGTCAGGTGCGGCGGCGGCGGCCACCTCTGCGTGTGGGGCTGCCTTCGACACTGGCTCGGCGGGGGAGGAGGGAGCGCAGCCCCTCCTGGAAACAGACCAGCTCACGGAGCAGGGCATCGCCGCTGCCGACGTGGCGAAACTGAAGCAGGCGGGCATCTTCACCGTCCCTGGCGTCCTCATGCAGTGCCGGAAGGACCTCTCCGTGATCAAGGGCTTGTCGGAGGCCAAGGTGGACAAGATCATCGAGGCTGCCCGCAAGTTGTCCGGCACAGGCTTCATCACGGGCAGCGCGTGCTTGCAACAGCGCAAGGAGGTTGTCCACATCACCACAGGCAGCACCGCTCTTGACCAGCTGCTTGGCGGCGGCGTCGAAAGCCGGTCCATCACGGAGGCGTTTGGCGAGTTTCGCACCGGCAAGACGCAGATCGCGCACACCCTGTGCGTCACGTGCCAGCTGCCCCTGCGCATGGGTGGTGGCAACGGCAAGGCCATCTACGTTGACACGGAGGGTACGTTCCGCCCGGAGCGCATCCGGCCCATCGCGGAGCGCTTCGGACTCGACTGCGCTGCCATCCTGGACAACATTCTCGTTGCGCGCGCCTACACGCACGAGCACCAGGCCCACCTCCTCTCCCTCGTCGCGGCGCAAATGGCTGCGGAGCCGTTCAGCTTGCTTGTCGTGGACAGCATCACGGCGCTCTTCCGCGTCGATTTCTCTGGTCGCGGCGAACTTGCCGAGCGCCAACAGAAGCTGGGCAAGATGCTCAGCCAGCTGATGAAGATTGCGGAGGAGTTCAACGTGGCCGTGTACATCACCAACCAAGTCGTCGCCGACCCCGGCGGTGCCTCCATGTTTGTGGCGGATCCGAAGAAGCCCGTCGGCGGGCACATCCTCGCGCACGCTTCCACAACGCGGCTATCGCTGCGCAAGGGCCGCGGTGATCAGCGCGTCTGCAAGATCTTCGACAGCCCCTCACTGCCTGAAGTGGAGTGCATTTACAGCATATCAGAGCAGGGAATCATTGACGCTGCCGAGTGATGACACCCTGTCCCTTCCCTTGTGTCCGACAGCCTGTTTAGTTCTCCCCGCTTTTCCACATGCATGTGTATGGGGGGCACATATGTCCGTCTGTGTATGTGTGATGGATATGCTGCGCACACACCCATCCCAGATCCCACCTGCTCTCATTTTCGTTTACTCGTCGTCTCTCCTTTCCTTCTTTCCCTTTTGTCGTTGCTGCCTGCAGAGACGATGTCATCCTCACAATGGTTTACTCTATCCCTTCCTTCTGCTATTCTGACATTGAGCTCTTCTCGCTCGTTTCCTATCATGACTACTTGCACAAACATCATCTTTTGGTTTGCGCTACATGTACCTATTGCGAGTTTGTGCGTGTGCGTGTGCGTGTGCGTGTACGGGGCAAAACCTTGCACACTTCTGATCGCAAAACATGGCGGAACAACCACAACCCATACTGCTTCCTTCACCTTCACCGTCGTCCCCCTCCTCCTCACCTCTTCTTCTCCAAGCCCTGTGTCCCCACCCCCCACCCCTCTCCCCTTACCCGCAAAGGAAAGCGACACTGAGCACTTTCTTCACAGATAGCGAGCATCCCCTTCGTGTTGGGACTCATCTCTGCTGTCCTCCCTTCTTCCCTTCCTCTCCCCTCTCCCCTCGCTCCTCTTCTTCCGGTACGCACCCACTCTTGCCTTTGGACGCCATGGCGAGCTCACTCATGTCCACAGAGCGTGCGTTGCGGATCATTGACCGCCATCTCGTGCGTCCCAGAGGTGAGCGGTCCGGGAGCTTCGAGCTGGCAGACCCAAGAATCGGCACCGCAGACCGGCGTGGCCACTCCCCCCGCGCGTCGGCCTCGTTGCCGAGGCATCAGCCCTGCCTGCCAGCCTTTCGCGTGGGCACCCGCGATGGTCCCTCGCCCTTTGATGCCCACCGAGGCGACGCACAACGCACGGTGGACGAGATTTGGGCCTCACGGCAAGATTTTGCGGTCGCGGACAAGGAGAAGCCGTCGTCGCCGCCTGCGACCGTGACAGCAGCACATCGCACGGTCACGGACGCCGCGACCGTGGAGGAGCTGGTGCGCGCTGTCGCGACAGGCGAGGCCACCTGCACGCTGCGGTCAGACTACTTCCGCAACGTGACGCACCCACCAGTGGTGGAGGTGGTGGTAGGAGGCGCCGGCGCCGGCGGGCAATCGAGTCAGCCGACGGAGATGGCAAACCCGTCGCGCGATCGTGTGGAACTGCAGCGGCAGCTGGCGGCAGAGTCAGGCGACAAGTTCATTCAGCGAATGAGAAAGGACCGCGATGCCTTGTGCACCGTGTGCGTGCGGAAGTATCCCCACGGCGCGCTCGGCCTGCGGGAGAGCCCCTACGGCCCACAGACGGGTGAAGTGTACAGCGGTCACAGCGTCATCCAGGGAGCCACCCACCGACGTGAGACTCGCAAGCTGTACGGGCACGCTGTCGCCGAGCCGGAGGACCACCTTCGTGGCAGCATCGTCATGCGTGAGCGAGGCGAACGATACTGTCAGCACGTGGCAAACATCGCCCCGCGCGATAATCTTCTTGGTGCGGTTATTGTTGAGTGAAGAGCCGTCGCTGCAACCTCTTCCTTCAAAACCTTATTCTTCTGATGTCTCCCCGCTTTATGTATGACGAACAGCCTTCCCCCCTCCCCTTCCCTCCCCCCCCCTATTCCATTGGTTCCTTCTTTCCTCCCCTGTATTATCCCCCCCTTGGCATCCCATCGTACAGTGCACCTTGTGATTTCATCTCGCAGGCTCCTTCAGATCGCGACAAGGAGATTAAATAGTATTCAGTTGGCAACGCACGAGGCCTCTTGCGTGTGTTCTGTTATGCACCACAAGAACGGTGGGACAGCCCCCTCCCCCCTCCCTCCGTTATGCTTTCTCCTCACTCGCACGCAAACATCAGTCCCGCCTCCATTCTTCTTTGTGAAGTTCTTCTTCCTGAATCATACAGATGAATCCAATAGGGGGGCTCAGCTCTAGCGCGGGACACACTCCGCATGCCCAGGAGAGCGTGAAGGCGCTTCACTCGCGGCGAGGCGAGCTGAAGCGGCGCATCCAGGAAAAGCACATGCAGCGCCGCGGTGAGATGCGGCGCGATATTCTGGAAGCGGCCCGAGGCTCGCGAGGCCAGCCGCCGGAGCTGGGCGAAGAGGAAGTAGTAGTGCACCGCGCGGTCCCAGGTGGGTACATGAGCCCTACCACATCGCCACAGCAGGCTCGCAACGATCCCTACCCCCAGCAGCAGGGACAGCGAACCACCCCATCACCCGACGTACCGGGCATCGTTCCGTTTGGTGGAGTGGAGTGGTCAGAGTTTGGGGACCAGTACCGCGTGGATGTGTCGGAGCCTGCCGTGATGGAGTACTTGCTGCAACTCGAGGAGGAAATACGCCAGGAGCAGCTAGTGGCCATGTACGAGCAGGCGCACAACCAAGCAGACATCAGCGATCTGGAGGAGCACTTTCAATACTTGATGTCGTGAAGGTGGCGTGCCACGGACAGTGTCGTTCCCACTGGCCGTATCGTGTGTGTGTCCCCCACCCCCGCCCCCGCCCCGTCCTGCTGCTGTTATCCCCCCCCCTCCCCTCCCCTCCCCTCCCCTCCCCTCCCCACCACCATGCAGAAGGAAACACCATTCCCTCTTGACAGTGGGAAGCGGGCCACCCCTCTACGCGCCATCTTAATGCTTCCCTCTTCATTTCCTTCCCTTCCCCCTCCCCCCATTCCCCTGCACTTCTCCTGGCTTGAAGAGGAGTCAAGGGAAAGGGGTGGGGCGGCAGCACTCGCTCGTACTCATCCTGTGCCCCTTCTGCCTTCTCCGCTCCCTCTCTCCCTCTCGCACACACTCACACACACTCAGCTTCCGCGGCTTTCCCACCTTCCATAGGCACCAAGGCAACGAAGGGGGGTAAGTACAAGAATACAGAGGGGGACCTCGATCCTATCCCCACATTGGGAGGGAGAAACCGAGAGGGGGAAGGGGTCTGTGGCAACTCTGACAGGTCACTCACACAACACGACACACACGTACCCCATAGCGCACCAGAGGGCGGACTCGACGGGAGGCGACGCCTACAGGTCTCATGAGCTCGCTGCCCAGCGTGAATGCGGCGAGCGACCCGAGGCCAGTGGTGGAGCGGCTTCGCGAGTTCTTCATTCACTTCTGCGAGCCGCCCCGCCCTGGAGTGCCCGCCGAGCTGCAGCATGACTCCACTTCGCAGTCCACGACCGCACGCGCGCTGTGGACGCAGGAAGTGGACAGTATGAAGCTCCTGGACCGCTGCCCGGAGCTGGGTCAGGCCATGTATGGGGACACCTTAGAGCTCCTGAATACGCTGCGCGCGGAAAGCGCGGCGCTGTGCCGAGAGGCGGAGCAGGCGGTTCGCCCAGACGATATCTCCATCCGCTTCACCCACCTGCCGACACTGGCGGCGAGCCTGCCGACGTTGCCGCCACGGCGAGGCCAGCTGGTGCAAGTGTGTGGATCCATTGTGCGGATGAGCACGAAGCGTGTGGTGCCCTACGCATACCGCCTGATGTGCCCCCGCTGCCACAACGTCGTGGAGGACTTCACCCACCCGTTTGACCGCGCCGCACAGCACCGGCGCAAGTGCGAGAGCGGGAGCTGCAAGAAGGAGGAGCTGCAGGTGGTGGGACAGGTCTGGATGGACTACGCGGAGTGTCGGCTGCAGCAGCGCTCGAACCAGTCGGGACGTCTGCCCCGCAGCGTTCTCGTCACCCTGGACGACGAGCTGAGCACCAAGTGCGGCGTTGGGCAGTTTGTCGAGGTCATTGGCATCTTGCACCCCACGTGGCGGCACGTGTACCCGCTCAGCCGCCCGGCCATTGAGCCGGCCATCTGGGCCATCAACGTCCTCCCCATGGAGGCGTACCGTGGTGCCTCCATCATGGCCGGCAACGGCGTCTCGGCCGCGGCGACCGCCAACCAGCAGCGGCGGCGGAACGACCAGCAGGGGGAGCGGCCCAAGTTCAGCCCGGACACCTTCTTCACCTCCTTTGTGAAGAACAAACGGCGCCGTGGCGTGGCGTTGGCGAACTCGACGGCGCCGCAGCTGTCCGGACTCTTCGGACCTCGGATGGCCATTCTCTTGTCCGCCCTCAACGGCACCTCCATGGCGGGGAAGACGGCCATGCACATCCGGAGCACCATTCACTGCCTCTTTGTGGGGGACCCCTCTACCGGGAAGTCGCAGCTGCTGCGCTTCGCAGCCGCCGTGGCGCCGCGCAGCACGTCGACAACGGGCATGGGCAGCACCTCCGCCGGCCTCACCGTGGCGGCGACAAAGGAGCAAGGGGAATGGGTGCTGGAACCTGGCGCGCTTGTCCTCAGCGACGGCGGCGTCTGCGTGATTGACGAGCTGCGCACCGTCTCCCCCGCCGATCGGGCCTCGCTGCATGAGGCCATGGAGCAGCAGACCATCTCCGTCGCCAAGGGCGGCCTTGTCACGAAGCTCCGCACGGCGTGCTCGGTGCTGTCCGCTTGCAATCCCCCGCCGTTGAAGCGGAGCGGCCGCGCGGAGATCGGGGTGGGCGGCCCACTGCTGAGTCGCTTCGACTTCATCTTCCTGCTGTGGGACACCCCCCAGTCGGACAACGACACCAGGGTCGCTGATCACGTCCTCTCATGCAACGTGGCGAACCGAAGACCAGACCCGCCGCTCATGGCAGAGGAACTCGCCCGCTACCTGTGGTGGCTGCGGGCCCAGTACGCGGTTGTCGACGGCCCCTTTCTCTCCGATGCCGCAGCCGACCTGCTTGGTCGCTACTACGAGATCCAGCGGCAGCGCGGGGCGTCACCGTCGCTGGAGGACACCGTTCCCGTCACCATCCGCCTCCTAGAGTCGCTGGTCCGCGTTGCGCAGGCGCACGCCAAGCTCCACCTCCAATCTGTCTGCACGCTCGACGACGCTGCCATGGCCATCTTCCTCATGGAGCGCTCGGCGCACAGCCTCAAGGTCCCCCTGCGGGTCCTTGGACCGGATGTGTACAGCAGCACGCGCGAGCTGGACGAAGTGTTTCTGAGTGACAGCCAGGAGTGCCTGTCGATGCAGGAGGCGGTGCTCGAAGCGATTGTGGACGTTGTGCAACGGTACACGGTTGCTGCTCCGCCGCCTTTTCCACCGGACTTGGCTTCCGCATCAGCGGCGGCGTCACGGCCGCCGCCCCCTCCTCCGTCGCAGCGATTCGCCGCAGGGGAGGACGCAGTGATGCACGGCGGCGACGCACCACCACTTGAGACGGTGGGTGGTGGTGGTACGTGGGGAGAGACGGAGGCGATGCGGCGTGCCGTTGGTGTCGCAAGTTCTGTGGCCGACCCCGCGCACGAAGCGAGGGAGATGCTGCGGCAGACGGGGTCGCCGCTCCGTGGGCTGCCAGAGAAGGAACCGGCCACAGACGGGCGTGCCGCGCAAGGGGTGTCCGGAAACCCATTTACCATGAGCCAGTACGACCGATCTCGTCTCGCTGTCCCGCAGAAGCCACGTCCTCAAGGCACCCAATCCTCGAGCGACGAGCTCGGTGACGAGCAGTTCGACCTCCTCGCGTTTCGCCGTTTCCAGCTGCAACAACACCCGGTACACAGCGGCGGCGGCGGCGGCGGCGGCGCGCAGGACGGCCCGGCGCTGGCAGCGCTCTTCCCCAACCTCCCAACGGCCTGCGCAGCAGCACAACAGGGCACGAGCAACAACACCACCACCACCACTCGTTTTTCGCGGGCAGGGGCTGCCTCTCCCGATTCCACGTCCACCTCACGAAAGTTGCAGGAGGAACTGATACGGGAGAGCGCGGCGGCGCTGCAGAAGGAGGTGAATCGACCTTTCGCCTCTCCCTGCTCCGTGGCGACGTACACGGCAGATGCCTACTCTACACCGTTGCCACCACGGCGGAAGACACGAGTGTCGCCCGCCAAGCAGCACGACAGCGCTCCCCCACAACCCTCCTCCTCACAGCGGCCTCGCGAGGGGGGAGGAGGGGGCTACGACGACCGAGCTTTGACACGGGAAGAGCCCTTGATTCACGGCGACGATGCAACACCAACGCCGGTGCCGTTCAGCAATGTCGCCGAGCCGCATTCCCAGTCCCTGGGTGCTTGCCCTCCGTCTATTCCGCACACAGCGCCATTCTGGACTGCTGCCACCTCACAGGGAAGCACCGTCGCCGCTGCCTCGCTGGACCCAGCTCATGGCTTTGGTATGCCGCTGACCTCGCAACTGCTTGAGCGAAACCCGGCGCCGACACTCAACCAGAGCTCCACCACCCCATCGCCCGCGCAAGGGGTGGTGACGTCGGCGACGCTGAGCTCACAGACGGCAAAGAAGCGAAAGCGCTCTGCGGAGGACATTATGCAGAGCTTGCGCTTCCGATTGTAGCAAATGCGCGTCCTCTACCATCCCCTTTATCGGGTACAATGCCCTCGTTTCTCGGTGTTCTCGCCAGCACAGTCGCCCTTGTCGTCCTCTTTTCCTCCTCCCCCCTCTTCCTTCTTATCTGGAGCGTGGGCCGAGAGAGCCTTTGTACATTAGTCACCCGACCTCCCTTTCGTGAGAGGGTGGGCCGCTGCCTCTGCTTGCTTCATGAATGGGGGGACACCGACGCACCGGACACACCCACGCACGTGCAGTGATAAGGAGAAGACGAAGTGAAGGAGCTTGCCATGCCAGCGAGTGATACTGCGGATACTGCCGTGTGCGTTCTTGCACAATCCATGAAGGGGACCTCGGCGGTTGTTCGCGTTGTCTGTCGTGTCGCCATCGCTCGTTGGGAGGCGAATAGTAGTCATGGGTGGTGTTACTGTTGACATAGGAATCCATTTCTGGAACGGTGAGGGCATCCACAACAAGCATGGCGCCGACCCTCTTGCTGTGGGCATACCGCCGTGGTGCAACACCACTACCACTTTCCCCTCCTCCTCCTCCTCTCTCTCTCTCCCCGCATCGCTCGTTTTTGCTGTTCGCTTGTAGTGCGTCCCACTCCCTTTCCCTTCTTCCGGTTTTTCGGCTTTCGTGCTGCTCGTCTTCCCCTCTGTCTGGTCCTCTCTCCCGGTTCCCGTACCGGTTGTGTGTTGCTGCTCCGCCTTGGGAGAGGAGATTGTGAAGCGTGGGGAAAGTGCTGCCACCGACGCCACCTCTCCCCCCCGGGTAGTGCTCTGTCCGCCACAGCGTGTTGTCCTGTCGTGCGCGCCACGCACCGCCAGTCACCCCCTCCCCCGCTCCCCGTGATCTCGACAAACGTCGCAAAAGTGTCCGCCCTTCTCCTCCTCCAAGCAACGGGCCTCCGACTTGGAGCACGAGCGGTGGTATCAGGACTGGCGAAGAGGGGACGATCCAAGGCAAGAGCGGTTGCCATGTCAGCCAGCTCGTTGAAGGACGGGGAGACCGACGCAGAGGCGGAGAGCGAGGGCCTGCGATCACCGATCGAAGTGCAGACTCGTTCGCGAGTGACTTCCTCCTCTTCCTCTGTCTCCGACTCCGCCAGTAGGGCACCGAAATCCCTTCCGCCAACGAACGCGACGACCACGGGTGCCACAGCGACCGCGGCGGGCGGCCCACCACCCCCCATGGACGGTGGCCGCCGTGGGGATAGCGTTGAACTGGTCACCTCTGGTCCTGTTGGCAAGCGAGGTGGGCTGCCAGCGCGCGTTTCCCTCGTGAGTACCGCCTCCTCCGCCACAGCACCGGCGCCGCAATGGATCGAGGCGGTTGACGGTATTCCATCCTTTTACCCACAGAGTCTGTGGGAGGAGGCGAAGCACGGCAAGGTCGATCACGATCGCGTCACCAGCAAGGGCACGTATCGGCTCCCGGCACACAAGCGCCTCGTTGCCGGCAAGTACGTTGAGGACCCCGATCTGAAGGACTTCTCGAATCCGCGGTACCGTCCCGCAGAGCGTTCCGCCTCCCGCGGAGTGACGCGGCTCTCTCGCCTCGGCGAGTTTTTGGGCACCAACTCCCCCCACCAGCCACTGCCACACCCCTCGCCGCAAGCGGCTGCCCACGGTCGCGCCGGCCTTCCGCCGCCGCCGGTGTACGCCACGTCACGTGTGCCGGTCAGCAGCACCGCCATCTCCACCGCGAGTGCCGGGACGGGCACGACGCGATCCAGCACCCCTGGCAGCTGCAACACGCTCGGCACCTCGGACTACGACGACGAGGACGAGAGCAGCGTGGACGACGAGCTGAGCTCTGAGGGATGCGAGGAGTGCCGAGAGGGAGAGATCGCTGTGGACGGGGGGTCGAACCGACTGCCGCCGATCGTGTCGCGTCGTGCACAGACAACGGACGCCGCCTCTGGTGGTGCGCGGACGTCGGGTGCCGGTGCTCATGGAAACGCAAGACACTCGCAGGTGCGCGTGGTACGACAAACGTACACCGTGGTGGAACCCATCTATCCCTTCTCGGCGGCTAGCTTCTACTTCCCCATTTACTACGGGCGGCCCTCGTCGTACGAGAAGGCGGACCCCCGCGGCCTGCCGCAGCGCATCAACGAGGAGCTTCACCCGAACGATCGTGCCAACATGCCGCTCTCCAGCGTGTCCGTGCAGAAGGACAACCTGAACCGTATGGGCCTCTTCAAGATCGGGCCCGGCGCCGTAGCCTTCAAGGTGGTCATTTCGGCATTCGAGGCCTCCGGCATGAAGTACACAACATCCAACAGCAAGTTCAACATTCTGTGGGCGAAGCGTGCTACGCCGTACACTCTGGCCTCTCTTACCCCGTACCAGAAGGTGAACCACTTCCCTGGCACGTGGGGCATCGGCAGGAAGGATAGCCTGGCGCAAAACATGAACAAGATGCGGCGCTACTTTGGCGAGGCCGTCTTTGACATCGTCCCGACGTCGTTTCTGCTGCCGCGCCAAGAGTACGAGTTGAAGGCGGACGCGGAGCGCAACCCGGAGACGCCTGACAGGCCTCTCGTCTACATCATGAAGCCCACCGCGTCCAGCTGCGGGCGCGGCATCGAGCTGTGTCGCGGCGTGCCCCCGATGCCACGCGGGGGGAAGCAGATGGTGTGCCAGCGGTATATCGGCAACCCCCTTCTCATCTACGGCCGCAAGTTTGACCTGCGCCTCTACTGCGTCGTGACCTCCTTCGACCCTCTGCGAGTGTACCTGTTCGACGAGGGGCTGGTCCGCTTCGCGGCGGAGAAGTACACTGGCCCAGACCAGGACCTCGAGAACGTGCACAAGCACCTGACCAACTACTCCGTCAACAAGACGGCCGAGCTGAACCGTGAGAGCAGCGGAAAGGAGTACGACTCGGATGACCCTCTCGACATCAAGTGGTGCATCTCCGACTTCAAGCGCCACCTCGTTCTGCACCACCCGCTCGGTCTGGAGGCGTGGACGCGGATCCAGCGCGAGTGCGACGATGTTGTCATCAAAGCGCTTCTGAGCATCGAGAACGACGTCATTGAACGGATTCGGCACGAGTGCAAGGACCGGAGTGGCCGGAACTGCTTCGAGCTCTTCGGCCTCGACCTGATGGCCGACGCCGATCTGAAGGTTCGCCTGATCGAGGCGAACATTATGCCGTCGCTCGCAACCGCCAGCAACCTGGACAAGGCCGTCAAGGCGCGAATGCTCGCCCACATGCTCACCCTGGTACGGGCAGTGCCCTACCGCCGCAACGCGCTACCCAAGGCTGACCGCGGGCGACCTGGGTGCGCGGCGCAGCAACGGGCGTCTGTGCAGCAGCAGATCCAAGAGCATCAGCAGCGCTTCCGCAGCGCACGCAGCGCGTCACGTGGTGCGCACAGCCACCGAAGTGCTTCCAATGGGAGCAGAGGGTCCAGCAGGGGGTCGAGCAGAGGCGCGGCGAAACGGCCGTACGCGCCTCACACAAACGAAGACGAGGAGGAGCAGGTTACTGTCACGAGAAACGCTGGCGACAGCAGCAACAGCGTTCCCAATAGCGCGCCGCCCGTGAGGCGCGGGCGTCACGAGAGCGGCGCAGGCACCGAGGCTGTCCCCGGCGCGGCGAAAGTGTTCGTTCCTCACGGGCCGGAGGCGGACCGCCCGGAACGGACGTACAACTTCGGCAAACACCCAATGGCGAGCGCCAGAATCATCCAGCACCAGCTGCTCTCTAGCTTTAACGATCCACATGACCCCGAATCCATGCTGTCGCCGTACGAGACGCTCATGCTCGTGGAGTCGGAGGAGGAGCTGCGTTGCGCGGGCGGCTTCCGCAGGATCTTCCCCGTCAGCTCGACCATGCACAACTACCTGCCGCTCTTCACGCACGGCGTGCGGCGGAACAACTTCATCCTGTGCTCAGCGGTGCAGATGCACGACTCCCGCAAGCCAAAGAAGGACTAGCACCACCACCTGCGATGGCAGCTCGCGTGCGGGTGGCGCCAACTCCCTGGCCGACAATGATATTTCCTCTCTTGTAAAGGCGAGACAAACGCCGAACGACGAGGCGGCAGCCCGTCAGGCGTCCGTGTCTTGCACGAGCGACAGCTAATAAACGTGTGTGTAATGGAAAGGTATGTATGCCACGCGGTGGGTGCCTCCATGAAGAGGAGGAGCTTGGCTCCGCAATTATGTAGCAGCTTCTGCCACCCGCTCCGCTCCACTCCTCGCGGCAGCGGCGCCATGAGATGTTGATGGGGGGCGGTCTGGCGCTGGACTCGACTTTCTGTTGCCTGCTCTCATGCCCTCGCACACCACCACCACCATCATGACACACCTCTTCGCTCCCCCCTCCCCTCCCTCTGCCTCACCACTCTCCCGTCGTATTAGCAACCGCTCTTCCTCTCCCCCTCTCATTGAAGTGCACTCACTTTTGCTCTCTTCTTTTGCCTCTTTCTGTGCAAAGTTGCAAAGTATTCTCCGCCTTTCATCCCTCTCTTCTCCCTTTCCCTTCCTTCCCTTTGGCAGCTTCTCGTTATTTTCTTCCATCCGATGCTCGACTACCTCGTTGCCATTGGTGTCGCCATTATTGGCCTCACCGTCATGTACCTCATCTTCACCAGCGTCAGCAGCCCGGATATTTCTGTCGCGTCGCGCACCGCGGCCAACCGCAAGCCCCGCTCGAAGAAGCAGGCCAAGGGCCCCTCTCGCCGGTACAAGGAGGACGTCCTGGACCAAGAGACGGAGCAGCTGATCGCCGAGGAGCTGGCGAGGAACCCATCTGGCATGAGCAAGGACAGCAAGGTGGTGGAGCCCACCACGCTCGAGGAGGTCCGCAACCGCAACAACAACCGCGAGCGGAGCAAGGCGGCCGCGGTCGCCTCCACCGACGCCGTCGTGTCGGAGCGCCAGCGCCTCATCGATAAGGAGCTTGGCTTCCGGACGGTCGGCGTGAAGGAGAAGAAGGAGAAGAAGCAGAAGCCGGCCGAGAAGCAGTACAGCGTCACCGACGAGGAGGAGATGGACCGCAAGCTAGCCAACTTCTTCCGCAACGCCAAGGGACGAAACCGCCCGAACAAGATCAACCTGGACGAGGCACCCGCCGCGGCCACCGGCACCGGCACGGGTGGCCGCGTTGCCATCAAGGGGGATCTGACGAGTACCCGCTCGTGGCAATAGGCATTCCGGCTCAGCCGCACCCACCTTCCACCCTTTTAAACATACTGTTTTCGTTTCTCGAGGGGTGACGATAGCGATGCCATGGCAAAAAGAGGCGGTCTGCTCGTCCTTCTCTCCCTTTGCTGAACACCATTCCATCACCTGCGCGGGATAGGGGTGAGGGGCGTGGTTCGCCTTCTAGATGCCTCGTCCGCAGATGCGATCTCGGTCCATCGCTGTTGTTAGCGCCCATGCAGGCACGCGACCCAACACCCCTCCCTCCTTCCCCTGCCGCTATGTTGTTGTCCTGTTGTGCATTCTCGGCTGTCGTGTTGGTATTCGTTGTGCTTCTCCGCGAGCGGCCCCTTGGGCTTCGGTGGCGCTGGCTCCCATTGGTCGTCAATCAGGGAGACAGGATGGGGGCTGATTGGGGCACGCCGGAGCTGGATGCGATAGGTGCTGCATTATCCCTCCTCCTAAAGCTCCTTTCTCTTCGTAACCCAAAATCACAGCAAATTGACGATGAGTAAAAGAAGAGTAAAAAGAAGACGACGCACCCCCCACACACGTATGCTAAGCGATAGCAAAAGGGGAACACCATCTCCCACTCCCGTAGGCACACGGAATGAGGTCGTTCTACGCAGCTCCTCCTACCCCTCCCTCCCTTCTGCGCGTGTGTGGGGAGCCTTCCCCCGCGTGCGCGCTGGCATCTCGTGGGATTGCCCGATGTCTGTGCCCCCCACCCACACTGCGTCGGGTAAGCAGCCTCTGTGACCATCGGGCTAGCAGTCGCCCCCGGGGCTGCGGCTGGGGTGTGTCGCTCGGGCTCGTTTCTCTCCCCGATACTGCCCCTCATGATCCACAATGTCCCCTGCACCAGCGCGTACATAGGCTTTCTTCTTCGCCTCTCATCGCCTTGGAAGGAAATCTCATAGTTGAGAGTTGTTGTTTTACTCTTGCGTGTCCTTCTGCTTGCTAGCCGCGGTGAAGCCTACCCGTTACAGCTTCCTTCTCCGTTGTCCCTTCTTTCTTTGGTGTGTGTCCCCCCTCCCTCCCTCTGTCCTTTGCAGGAAAAGATCCAATCCCCACAGAAGCAACTCGACGGGACCCACAGCTATCTGTGACTCGTTGCACGCGACAGGTTGCTTCCTCCTTTTCCCTCTCTCCCCCGTGTTCCCTATTTGTTAGCGTGCCGAGTTGGTCGTAGGGGGAATGGCGGATTCTGCAGTAATGGCAGAAACAAAGGCAGCGGCGCCGCCGCCCACAGCGATCGCCGATAAGGAGCCTAGTGAGACGCGGAGCATTCCCGTGAACCACACGACGGCAGCCGAAGGTTCGCCCCCTGACGCAAGCACGGATCACCACGGCACAGGTGACCCCGTCCCAAACGATAGCTCCTCGACGGCAGCGGTGGCAGTGGCTGCCAGCACCAAAAAGGCGCCAGACGAACCGGAGCGGTCCTCCCCGAGCGAGGCAGCGGTTCCTGGGAAAGAGCCCGGAGACGAGGAAGACGAGCACCGTGCTCCTCCTGACGGTGGCAACGACGGCGATGGTGGCCATGGTAGCGAGGGTGCCACTGATACCGCACAGAGGGGAGCGGGTGCGAAACGGGCGCCCGCGTCCACGCAGAGCGCGGAGTCTCGCAACGACAAAGCGAAGACTCCCACGCCGACAGCGGCTCCCGCCATGACGCGGGAGGCCCCGGTGAAACGCGTGCCCGACGTCGTTCAACATCTCCGGGACAATTTTGGTCCTCTCTCCACCAGTTTGGAACCGTATGTGTTTCGCTATGGTTTGGTCAACCAATCGATCGAGGAGATGTACTTCTCGTTCAAGAACCACGTGTCCTCGATCGTGAAGAGCCTCGCCGGAAATGACGATTACCGGACGTTCCGTCTGCAAATGAAGACCATGCTGACCGAGATCCTTGCTGATGCGCTAGGAGAGCAGGCAGAGACGTTTGCCGGGTGCATTGCGTCGTTCACATCGCCGGATGAACTGTTCCGGTGCCTCGTTGACGGAGACGAGCTCAGTGCGTGGGTGGATTACGTGTTGCAGTTCCTGTACAATCAACCGCAGCAGCAACAGCAGCAGCGCGCGTACGGCGGCCCCATGAACCAGAGCGGCGGACGAGCCGACTCCCACCCCGCGGACCGCACGGACGAGCCCCCACCCCACCAAGATTACCACCAGGTACGCAACACCTTCCCAGCCACCACCACCGGGGCGGCGCAGCCCCCCTCGGAGCCCGCCAGCAACTATCGTGGTGGCGTTGGTGGTGGACAGGCCAACGCCACTGCCGGCAACCGTCACGCGGACCCGACGGGGAGCAGCGGCAACAAAACCTACGGCAGCACCCACGACGCGTCGTCTCCTCCCGAGAGCGCCACGCAACCGTCGCACAGCGCGACACCTTCGCTACGGCCGGGGTACTCTCCCCCCAGTGAGCTCCCGGGAAGCACGAGCGATGACAGCCGCGTTCCTAGCACCACTGCAAGTGGCCCAGGGCTCCGTAGCCCCAGCAACCTCAGCGCTGGGACGGGCGGCGCGGGTCGCAGCAACGCGCGCGGGGTGGACCCCGCAGCTGGTCAGGTCGCTGCACCACCATCAGACTACGGCAGTCCCATGGGCGGCGGGGGAGCTGGCGACCCGCCGCGGACAGGGAGCCCGAGCGGCTACCCCACGGCCCACAATAACAACAACAGCATCCCACGCCCTCTTAGCATGCAACCGATGCAGGAGCGTAGTGGCGGAACCGGACCTCAACCGAGCGAGAACTCCTCCGGGGTCATGTACCCGTCTGGGGGATACCAGCCGCCGATGCAGCAGCAGCAGCAGCAGCACCACCACCACCAGCAACAACGGTCACCACTTAGCGCCGACTCCCGGCCGAGGCAAACGTCGCAGTGGAGCTCACCGCAGTACGCAAACAGCCCGTTGTCAGCGCAGCAGCAGCAGCAGCAGCAACACCAGCACCAACACCAACACCAACACCAGCAACAGCCGCCGCAGCAACAGTATCCGCAACAGCAACTGGGCATGTCGGCGTCTTCCACCATGAATGCGGCTGCCAACTCGACCGTTTCTGTTGGGCAGTCATCCCGGAATAGCAGCCCGTCCCCAATGTCGACACCCCAATCGGTTGTCGCACCATCAGGGCCACAACCGATGGGCAACGGCCCGCGGCCGCCGCCACCCTCGCAAGGCGCACCGCGGCAAAGCTTTATCCCGCCGCACCATCAGCATCAGGCGGTCCCTGGCATGGGCCCCTTCACCGGCGTGGCGAACGCGCGCTCGGGCATGGGTGCGCCAATGAGGCCCACCTCAATTTCCACAGGCCCCACCAACAGCGGTGGCGGTGTTGGCGTCGGCATGGCCCTCCCGCTCCCCGCTTCTTCGCATCTCCCGCCGCAGCAGACCTCGATGAGCCCGCCGGGAATGATGGGCGGATCGGGAATGCCGCCGTCTCCTGCCGGTAGAAACCCCAACATCCCCGTGCCACTTAGCGTTCAGCAACAGCAAATGCAACTACGCCAGCAACAACAGCAACACCAACACCAACAGCAACAGCAACAACAGCCATACCCACTGCAACAGCAGCAACACCATCACCAGCAGCAGCAGCCGCCGCCACCGATGCAGAACATGCCTCCGCCCCAGGGTCGGTTGCCGTACAATGCGGGACCAGGCATGCACCACTCCATGCTTCACCAGATTAGCAGCCCCGTTCTGAGGACCACCTTCCCACCTCCACCAGCGCAGCAGCAGCCGCAACAGCAGCAACAGCAACAGCAGCAACAGCCGCAGCAGCAACAGCCGCAGCAGCCGTTTAGCACCACCCAGATGCCGCTCCCCCAGCAGTATCACCAACCTCAGCCGCAACCGCAGCACCAGCAGCAGCAGATTCGGCAACAACAACAACAGCAAAGTATGCCGCCGCCGCAGCATCAGCAGCACCAGTCCTACGGCAACATGCGCCTCCCTGCACCACAGCCACCCCAGCAAACGTTGGGCACGCCGAACCCCGAAGGCGCACAGCCCCAACCGGACGGCAACTGGGTGAGCCCGAACCTCTCCGTGACCTCCCCGTTGTCCGCGGGATCCTACCAGGGTCGCCCGAGTGCTTCCTCGCAAATGGGCGTGAGTGGTGGCTCCGAGCCGCGTGCGACACCCAAGTCCGCGACGACCTCTGCGACGTTCCCCGCAGATGGCCCACAAAAACCCTTCGCGGCAAAGATGCCCATCCACCACCACCATCACCACCACCACCATGTACCGAGCCCGGGTATGCAACAGCAGCAGTTCCCCTCTTCGTCGAAAGCGAGTCCTCTCGCCGGCCCCAGTAGCGTCATCGCATCCCCGCTGCCCGCTGGCTCTCTTCCCCAATCTGTCCACCAGCAGTCGGCAGTTCTGCCCGTTGCACCGCAGCAAGCGCAACCGCCCTACACGGCTCCTCAGCAACCGTCACCGACGCAGCACCCGAGTTACGCGTACTCTCGCGATCAGCAGCAGCAACAGCAGCAACAGTCGTACGATAACACAATGGTGGGTAGGATGGGGCAGATTCCCACGCAGCTACAGCCGTCCCAGACACGAGGACCGGCAGCAATCGACAGCGAAGCGGATGATATTGCGCCAAGTCGCCCCACCACGTCCTTGTCGTCGCATCCGGGTTCTCGAGTTCCCGTGATGCACCACCACCACCACCAGCAGCAGCACATGCAACAACAGCAGCCATTGCCGCAGCAGCCGCATCAGCAGCACCCTGGTCTTGGGGAGATGCAGCCGTCACCTGCGCTGGGGATGCAGACCGCACCGTCTCCTCTCCCAGGCGCTCGCCCCATTGGTGGTCACATGCAGCAGCCGTCGACCTTCCCACAACAACAGCCACCGGCGGAGGCAGCAGCGGCGCCGTCCGCATCGTCCGCCGCTGAACGGACTGTGGTTGACGAGGAGCTTTGCGCCGTCCTTCGCGGCGCGTCCTTCAAGGAGGAGAGCGTTACAACTGTGGCGCAGATGGGGTACACGGTGCGGCAGTTGCACGACATGGGATTCCAGGGTCTGGAGAAGATTATGAGAAAGTCGCTACCGACCGTCATGCTGCGTCAGGCCCTGTGGAAGGCTCTCAACGAGCGCATCAGCCAGACTGAGCTGGAGGAGAAGCAAACGAAGCAGCAGAAGCAGCAGGAGGATCTTCGCAACTTCATGCAAAAGAACTCCATCACGACGGCTGGGCACGAGGTGTCTGCTGCCGGCAGTCCCCCCCCCTCCACCCTACCCTTGGCACCGCAGTCCCCGGTGCAGGCCTCCAGCTCGCTGTCTTCCCGACCCGCCCTTCAACTCCCGCAGCCGCGGACCAAGCAGCAGGCCCAATCCCCAACCCAATCGACACCGAGGAACATGGCAGGCTCTGTGGGCGGCAACGCGGGGTCGCCCATGACGGAGATGAGCTACTCCTCGTCCGATATGGAGGGGAACCGCCGCGGGGCGAGTGCGCGGTCGACGCCAAGCGGCACGTACCGCAACCGTGCTGACGACGCTAGTGAGGACTTCCGCGACGAGGACCGCAGCGCACGCCGCGGCCAAGGCAGGCGCGGAGCGGGGCCGCCCATCGCTCTTGGTGGCCGCGGTGTTGCGGGAAGCTACGGGAACGGTGGCCGCGGCGGCACTGGGTTGAATGGTGGGGAGCCAAACACGCGTGGTGGCGGCAGCGGTCGTGGTGGTGGTGGTGCCGGCTCGATGGCTCATCAGCAGTCGAGCGCCAGTGGGTCGATGGAGGAGTCTCAGCAAGTGTGCAAGTTCTTCTTGAAGCCGGAAGGCTGCCAGTATGGGGACCACTGCCGCTTTCTACACCGCGCACACTAGTCGCCTAGGCTGTGGTGGCGTTGATGCGGATAGGAGTTGGTAAAGGAGGTGACGAGTGGGGAGAGGCCCTACTCTCGCATTCTCTTTCCCTCTCCTCTCCGCCCTTTCCTCTTTGCTGTCTTGTTGCACCTGTATACCTATAGGCCGATCTCGCTGTACTTCTCTTCATCACGCTTGTTTGGCGTGTGTTGCTCTCGCCTGCATCAAAAAGATATATATATATATATTTGTGTGACCCGTCGCCTTCTCAGAGGACTCCGTTTTCCTAGACGACGTTCACTCTCGTTTCCATCGTGTTTACTTTGGGTTTTATGCTCCTTGTTATAGTCTGACTGCGATTTGATGGACGGTGTGTTGCTATGCACACGCGTGACGTCGACTCTATAGGTTTTTTTTCTCCTTTCTCCTTGGATGATCTTTTGTTGGAGTTATTTTCACACACTCTCTCTCCCACTCTTTCTCGTTCTCTCTTGGCACCGTCTTTGTGGTTCTCGCTGCACTTAGCGCACCACTGGTTGAATGTTCCTTCTTCTCTCCCCACACCGTTTCGTCGCCCTCTGTATCTTCTTGTACTGTGTTTTACTTATCGTCCTCCTCTCCCCGTGTTTCTAGAGAGAAAGAAAGAGAGCCCCCCCGCCCCCCCCCCTCCCCAAGTCGATCAAGCACACATGATTCCAACACATCCCCCCTGCTTCCCTCTCACTCTTCTCTCTGTCCCTCCGTAGCAACTAACAGAAGAAAATGAAATGTAGAAGCGGGAATGGACAGATGGACGCTCGCCGGACCGCGAGCGCGGGGGACAGCAATGGAGACATCACAGTCTCGGCGCAGGTGGGCTCGTGACACATCCCGTGACTTGTCGCACCCGCTCACGTGAATGTTGCCCAGCACGCCATGCTTCACTATCACGGCAGCTTTCCCCGTGTGAAGGATGTGTGGTATGCTGCAGTGCGGTCATCCTCTGCCGCCTCCTGTGGACTCATGCTTGCTTCTCCTTCCCTACCATGCTTGGCTGCTTCCTTAGTTCTACTTCACCAGCGTCTTGCGTCGCCCTCCTCTCCACCACTCTCACTCTCTCACTCTCTCACTCTCTCACTCTCTCGCTTTCCCAGACGCTGGTACCTCTCCTCAACTATCGCCACATCTGCACGGTGCGACGGGCATCGACATGACAGAGGGCACACCCGTGGGGTCGCCCACCACGACAGGCCCGAGCACTTCGTTGCTGCCCAGCCCCCAATCGCCGACGGGGAACGTGGGGCCTCTGTTGCCGACCTCCTCTCACACACCTGTCCCCGCTCCAAGCACCGGTGCTGGCACCCCTGCCGCCTCCTCCGCCGCCGCTGGCTCGGGTGTCGTGGCGAACTCCGCTGGCTCGGGTCTCTCGACCGACGTGAACAATAACAACAACGCGCTGAACAGCGGTGGGTACGGCGGTGGCTACGGTGGTGGCTACGGTGGTGGCTACGGTGGTGGCTATGGTATGGACCCGTACATGGGTGGGATGGGTGGGATGGGCATGATGGGCATGGGGGGACTTGGCATGATGGGGATGGGGGGTATGATGGGGATGGGCATGTACGGCATGACGCCCGAGGCGCAGCGGTCGCAAATGATGATGTTCATGATCAGCCGTATGGTGGAGCTGTGGGGCATGTTCTCCAACGTGGTGCAGATGACCTTGGGCAGCGCTATCCAGTTCGCTGGCAACTACGTGGGCATCAACCAGAGACTGGGGCAGGTGGAGGAGGAGGGTCTTGCCCAAGAAGAGCGGCATCTTCGCGCGATGCAGGAGCACCGTCAGGCCCTGCTGGACATCCCCGAAAGTGAACGGAGCCTTAGTCGCGAACGGCACCGACAGGGTGGGCGGAGCAGCAGCAAACGCCGGCAGCGCCCCTCTTTCCTGCGCTCGCTGCTTCTCTCCGTCCTCCGCCACCTCCTCGTCTTTGCCGTCGCCTACTTTGCAACCAAGAAGCTCGTTGCCTGGCACACGGCACGCCAGAAAGCAAAGCAAGTAGCCGCAGTAGCACTGGAGCAGCAGGCAATACAGTAACTGGCTCCTGTGCAGACAACGGTGACAGAGTACAAGAGGGACAACCATAAAAATGAATCCCGCTTTCCTAGAGGGGACACGGGGGAGTCCTTCCACCTACCTCGTCGCGCGAGCCTGTTGCGCTCATCAGCGAGTGAGACTCCTGGGCGAGGGCCAGCGCTACACCAAAAGCAAAATATACGAAGCAGTGGAGTTCTTCTCCCTTTGCGTGCAGAAATGCCACCGAAAACGGGAACGGACCCGGACAGAGTGTGATGCATGATCTGCCGCGGATGCGCGGCGCATGGTGTTGCATGTGCGCGTGCACGTGAGTGAGTGAGGGAGGGTGTACTTCCTCTGCATGCGAGCGAGCGACACACACTGCGGAGTCGTGGTGATGGTGGTTCATTAGGGTCCCTAAACCGCTTGACTTCTTCTTCTTCCTCATCTTCTTCTCGTTCGCTCCTCTAATGATGTTGCATTGTGGGAGAACTCCACATCACACTTTGTCACTTCCTCTTCTGTAGGTTCCGTTGCAGCGATCACGCAACTACATCACGCCACCAGCTGTTGCGACTCTCCCCCCTCCCCCCCCCCCTTGGGGCATTCCGAGTGAGGCAATGTCGACGGTTGCAGCCAAAGGCCTCGGAAAGAAGGCGCTGAATGCTGCCTTGATGGTTGGCGGGTTCGCAGTAGGCTGGCAGGTGTTCACCCTCGCGGAGGACAACAACTGGATCTCAGAGAGCACGCAGCGAAAGCTGAACATCGCCAACCTAAAGCTCCAGCTGCATGCCCAGCGCCTTCTTCCCACCAGCGTTGTGGACAAGTACGGCTACTCGGAGGACGTGCTCCGCTCCCTGATTGACACCATGGAGAAGGGCTACACGGAGCAGGCTATGAACGACCGCGTGACGTTTGATCAGATCCTGTCCGAATGCGACCTGCCAGAGCAAATCGGCTTCCTTGAGGAGCACGCCTCGGAGGAGATTCCGTATTTCTACATTGCTGACATCTTCCACTCGTGGGCCCGTCTGCACGAGGCGACCTTTCTGCACGCGGAGAAACGCGCAGAGAGGAAGGCGGAGGTGGCCATCGCGTCACCCAAGAGTGCCATTGGTGCAGGGCCGCCCACCCTGCGCGACGTCCCCGCTCTGAACTCGAAAATCCTCTGCAACTCGCTGTGGGACAAGATGCTGCACCACGTCATCCCGTTCGATGTTAGCATCCGGGCCCTGTGTGTGCTTGCGGTGAACAACAAGGCGAATGCGAAGCGTCTGGCGCAGATTGCGGATGTGAATGATCTCTTGTCCTGCTACGAGGCATACCTGGAGAAGGAAAAGGAACTGGGCCGCACCGGCGGAGACGACCTCGTCGACCATGGCGAGGTCTACGCGGCCACCCTGTTCTTTCTGTCCACCATCAACGACACCTCCGTGCACCAGCGCTGGATTCCAGGGATTGGTAGACCGAGCACGGGCCGCTACCCGCTGGCTGTTCGCGTGGAGGCCGAGCGCTGGTGCCGTCTCTTCGCCCCCTCAAACGTATCGCAGCACGAAGCGGAGCTCCTCGCCGAGCCCGCAGCGCTCTTTAGCGACGTCATGTGCGAGAAGCTGCGCTGTGGCGAGCGCTGCGTTTCGTAGCGCAGCGATGGTGATGATGATGGTGGTGCTGCAATGGAGGGGAAGGGGAAAGGGGTGGGGTGGGGGGACAGGTGCACGGGGAGGGGGAGATTGCCAGGCAAACAATGAAGCCCACAAGTTTTGCTTGTTGGCTTGCTCCATACTCCCGTCGCCCCGTCTGATGTTGCCTTGTCTCTGCCTCACCCCCCGAATGCAGCTGGTTGTTTCTCACTCACTCACATGGATTCTGCTCTCTCTCTCATAAGTCATTTTTGTGACTGCACATGCGCTCCATCGATGATGGGGTCGTGGTGGGATGGAATCGCCCACCAGCACACTGGACGAGACGAGGAAAAGAGAGAACAGAGAAAAAATGCACTACGACTAGCACCAGTGCAATGCAACATCCTCTCCTCCCTTCTCTCTCCTCTTCATTCCTTCTCATTGCCCCTGCGACGCCTCCTCCGTATCGATGAAGACCTCCCTCCTCTTCTTCTCTTTCTGTCCCTCGTGGTTCTTTCCCCCGTTAGAGTGACACACCATTGTTGGGAGCTCACCCCCGTGCGCTACATCATTGCTGCTCTCCCCTGTCCCCTGTATTTGAGCGATATGCTACCAAACAGCGGCGTGCCTAATTCCCCTGGGCCGGATCGCGAAGAGACGGCGCGGGGCGACAGCAACCAAGCCGCCGGCTCATCGCACGTGATTGTTGACATCCCTCGCGGCCTCCCCCACTTACCGAGTGCCCAGGAAGCCCGCGTGCAGGTGAACACGTTTCTGGTGCGCTACGGTCACATTATCCCGCTGGTAGCTGTCTTTGTGTGTCTGTTGGTGTCCTCCATCATCTCCATTGATCGACAGGTGAAGTACTCTAACGCGAACAAACACACAAATGAGTCGAACTCGACCACAGCACCAAATACCACTCTTGCTCCCGTCGAGACGTCTGTCACACCGACAGAGGAGTCGAGCTCGACCGTTGTACCCGTCAGCTCCTCCACCATAGTGTCTGCGGTGAGTAGTAGCACGGAGAACGCTGTGTCCCGGCAGAGCGACGCGTCGACGAGTTCATCTGTCACTGCGTGAAGAGCAGCAGTGGCGGTAGCAGCGGCGGTGATTGCAGAGGTTGTGTGTGTGTGTGTGTGTGTGGGAACTTCTTACCCTCCCCAACTTCGATTGTCACCCGCGAGCGTCGTGGCTCCACAGCCGCAACAACACACTGACACACCTTGCGCGCTTCTTCACAGACGCGTCTATCGTCTACCTTTCGTCGTTGACTCTCTTCCACCCTCTCTTTCCTTTATCGCTGCCACGTTTTCAGTGTTCCGCGCGTAAAGCTCCTTCCCCTGCGAGCCGGGGCAAGGGACAGATCCCGGTCCCTTCCCGTCGCCTCCTTCTCCCCTCTCTCCGGGTGCTGAACACTGTGGTGTATACATGTGTGTGCATGTGGGAAGGAGCCTTCCTTTGACATTGCTGTGTTGCTGTTCATCCTAAGGAGATACTCGGAAACGTAATTGACACACACTGATGAAGGACTGCTACGTGAGGAGAGTTGGACCCTCAGGGAGACAGTGGAGAACCTGCGCTTTTCTCCATCTCCCTCTCCATCCCACCACCCACCGTCCCTGCTTATGGGGTGCTCTGTGACGTCTCCGACAAGGTGAGCCCACACATTGCCAAAGTGGTGTGAGAAACCTTGAAGAACGCACCTCCCTGCTCATCTTTCCTCCTCCTCCTCTTCCTTCGTCCCCCACGAACGCATCCGTCTCATTGCTGGTAGCACATCAAACCCCTCCCCCCCACCCCCTTATACTTCTGTGTCCTTTCCGTGGCTTTGCTCGCTTTCTCGTTTTCTCGTTTTCTGTTTCATTAGAGATACTACACCCACCGCAGTATATATTGGGGTTTCGCGTGCTCGTTACTCACTACTGCCACAAGTCTTGTTTTCGCTCCCCTCCCCTCTGTTTTTGTTGCATCAGAAGAACAAAGAGAGCATCGAGGGAGTAGACCGGACAGAGGACGGGGTAGCACCTTCTTCTCTCTTCTCTCTGTCCACTTTCTCCCACACCTCGCACCTCCCCCCTCCCTCCCCCGCCCTCTTTCGTGCCTTGCCGCGGAGCACAGAAGCGGAGACGACGCGGGGCTGCCGTGTGTACTGAGAGTGTCGAGAGAGACACCCGAGAAGGGACCGTGGGAACGTCATTGACGTCGCACACCCACACAGCGGCTTTGCTGGCGCACTCGCGATTGGCGGTGATCCCTTCACTCTCCCTCTCTCTCCCGCCCACCCCCCATCTTTCCTCACGGACGCCATGACGAGCGCTCGGGAAACCTCCGTTCCGGTGGACGACACCGTGGCGCGGCAGGCGGAGGCTACACGAAACGAGAGGGAGATGGTGCCGTCGTACAAGGTCCCACTACCTTTGTGGACGCAGGTGTTTCGCTTTCTCATCGCCTTCTTCCTCTCCACTTTCATCCTCGCCGCGTGTCTTCTTGTCACGCACGCGCGGATGCCAGACGAGCCGTGGCTGCCGGACTTGCTCCTCGAGTGGCTGCCCAAGATTCCATGGTTCGAGGCCTTCACCAACATCTGCATCGCGGTTCTCAACATAACCATTGGCTACTCGGCGCTGAAAATGTTCGTGCTGCACTGGTACGAAACACGGCACACGACCCTCAAGATCCCCTTCAACATCCCCCTTGTGGGGAGTTTTCTGAACAAGTTCCTCTTTGGCGTCCTGGACAGTGGCAGGCGTCCACACCCTGCGAAGAACGCGTACCTGATCGCGGCGATCCGCTTCCTGACAGTTTACATGGTCATGATGCTCTACCGCTCCGTCACTATCGTCGTCACTTCGTACCCGGCAACGGACAACCACTGCCGCGACAAACCCACCATTGAGCACCCACTCCTCAACATCATCCTCACCGTCGTCACGCTGGGCAGCGGCGCCATCCACTGCGGCGATCTGCTCTTCTCCGGGCACACCATCATCCTCTGCCTGGCCTTCTCCCTGTGCTGGGAGTACGGGCTCTTTCTTTTCCGCCGCATTTGGCTCTTCCGCTTGTACCTCGTCACGGTGCTCCTCTTCGCGTTCTTCTCTATCCTGGTATCGCGGTCGCACTACACCAACGACATTGTGGTGGCGGCCTACTCGACCATCACGACGTACATGCTGCTGAAACACGACCCTGATGGGGCTCCGTGGCAGCTGCAGATCCTCATCCGCTACTGGCCGTGCCCGTTCCGCAGCGACAACCCAGAGTGGGAGGCTGCCCACGCCGTCGGTGCGCAGAATATGGAAGGCGAGGTTGCCCCTGGAACCGCGACCGGCCACCGTGCCATCGATGTTGTCGTTGAGGGAGACTCCTCCCCCGTCGACGCTGCGCCTCGTGACCACGCGGAGCGGCCGGAGGGAAGCGCGGAGCGGCGCGCCACGGACGACGAAGCTGAGGAGATGTCAGAGCACAGCCCTAAAGGGAAACCGTCTGGGACAGAGACGGCGGCGGGTGCCGAGATGTAGCTCTCGCGTACCCCCGCGGAGGCTTGAGAGGGAGATGGTGTAGTGTCGTGGAAGAGGTTCGGTCCATGGCGCTTCTCCCTCTCTCTGCCCCCCCCCCCCCTCCCTGCTATCTATCTCAGCTGGAAGACAAGAACCCTAAGAAATGTTTGAACCGCTTGTTGTGAAGCCAATGGAGCAACAAAAGTATACTAACAACAAGAATGCATGGGCAACTTTGCAGTCCTTCCCACCTCCGCCACCTCTCCCGTACTTGATTACGTGAATGTGCGTCTGCGTGCGTCTGCGTGCGTCAGGTGGTTGCTCTCCTCGTCTGGACTTCGAGGTGTGTGCGAGCAGGACTCGTGGTCTGCGTTGCTTTTACCATAATGCAGCGGATGCTTCTTATATATCCTTCGTTACTGTTTGTCGCTCTTCTCCGGCTATCTTCCCACCTGCAACAACTAGTAAGCCAGCTCTAAAGACATCCCGCCTCCTCACCACTCTCACTCTACTGCAAGCTCAACACACACACCCGTTAAAAGTGCCGTTGTTACTAATACTACTACTACTAGTCAACACGCTCTTTTCTGTGTTCCCTTTCGCACTGTTTCTTCGTTCCCTCCGCACAGAGTCTTCCTCCTTCACCAAAAAAACAAAAGGGAAAAAGGCAAAGAATAAACAATAAAAAAAGGAGTAAACGAGACTCCCGTCGTGGCAACATCGCGGCTGAGTCTTTGACTCTTCCCATTTAAGCTATAGCAAGAGAGACACAGTCACACCGATCCTCCTTCCTCAACCCAAACCGTTACACAGTGCCACACAAGGACCGGCTCGCTCCCACACCCGCCTCCTTCCACCATGAGCTACAACCGGTACGACCTCACATCGCCCGTCAGCTCCACCATCAGCGGCGGAGCTGACGGTGCGAAGAACGTGAGCCCCAACACATCTAATAAGAGAAAGAGCGTCTACCGCCATGAGCCATACAACGCGGGCATCCTCCTCGTCCCATCCCAGGATGACCTCGCGTCCCAGCGCGTTGTCTGCTTGCTCACCTCGCCGACCCACCAATCGACCCACCCGACCTCCTTCATGGAGGATGCGCACAACGTGAACAGCACCAACCCCGCCTCCGTCGTCGTCACACCCACCCACTGCTCCAACCGCTACATCACGCTGTCCTCCATCTCCACTGACTCCCTTGAGGGACCTATCTCGCCTCTCAACGGCACGGCGGTGAACCCGAGCAACAGCCTCGGCGACCGCAACCACAGCGTCGGCGTGTCCGTCGACGACCCAGATAAGCCCTTCACTGGGCGACAGACGCCGTCGAACACCAGCGTGAACATCATCTACCCCCCGCACGTGTACAACTCGCACCGCAACCCGGCGTCTTGGCAGCAACCTGTGGCAGCCCACCGTCCGCTGCCGCAGTGTCGCTCGCAGCAGCAGCAGCAGCAGCAGCAGCAGCAGCAGCAACAACAGCAACAGCACCTGTGCCTCTACCCGGCTCAGCCCTCGGCACCGAGCGATATGCCGCACGCTGCCGCCCCTCTCATCCCAGCGGGCTCCGTCGTCACTGTTGCATTCAAGTACGGCAAGAAGAAGTTCACCACCCCCTTTCCACTCGAGCCGAACACGTACGTTGTGGTGGAGGGTGACCGCGGCATTGACATGGGCATCGTGGAGGACCACATCACCTTTCCGTCCTCTGCCGACCTCCACCTCCCCAGTGTGATTCGCCACCCCACGGCACAGGACATGGAGCTGCACCGCCAGCGCTTCAACCACGAGCTCGAGGCGGTGCGGCACCTGCGGGCCATGTGCGCCGAGCAAGGGAAGGAGCTGAACTTCTTCCCCGAGGCCATCCGCGATGTCATGTTCCAGCTGGACAACAAGAAGATTACACTCATCATCTTCCGCGAGAACAACAAGTTCTTCTTCGACTTCCGCACCTTCCAGCGCCAGGTGTTCGAGATCTATCGCTGCCGCGTCTGGTTCTCGTACCTTGATGAGATTGAGCAGACCATGTCCACGGACAACAAGAAGCCGCCACGCTCCCCGGATGCCCCCCTCGCTCGTAAGGGCAAGGGCAAGCCCAATGCACCACACACTGTCGGCCGCAAGAACCACCGCGGCGCCATGGGGCCTACCAGCCGAAATACCGGCGCTGACGTAGCTGTTGTGTCGCAGAACTAAGCGGAGCGCCTCGCAGCTAGCACCATCTCCCATCTCTTTCTCACCTCCTCCGTTTCTTTACTCTGCCATACTACCCCTGCGTATCTAATGTCAGCAAGTTTCAAGGGTGATTTCCTCTCCGTCTCTCCTCCCTGTCCCCCCACTCCCGCTCCCCTTACCTCATCTCTCCCTCGTTGCTTTATCTATTTCTTCGTATGTCTCTCCTTTCCTTTCCTTTCTTTCCTTCCTCCTACACCTCCCCTCTCCCACCCACACACCCACTCACCCTTTTCCTTCCTGCAGAGTGTCGGCAGCGACAGGAGCACACCATTTCCCTCCCTTTATCTTTCCATCCCCCTCCCCCCTTCCCCTTCTGGTGAAACTTGTCGAGTCCTGTACCTACTTCTATCTCTTCCTCTTTCTCTCTTGTCCATCCACCTTCTGAAGAAGTCAACGATCCCATCTCCGTTATCTCCTCGTCCTTTTCTCTTCGTCTGTTGTGTCAATCTTAATCGTGTTCATCTCTGAACCTCCCTGTTTCTCTCTCTTCCCTCTCCACCTCGCCATCTCCTCACTTCGCCAACTTCCTTACGTATATAACTATCTTTTGGATTCAAAGATTACATGGTGCTCTTTCCCTCGTTTTCTCCAGCGACACGTACCCAGTTAATGTTTTGTCGTCATCTCGCTCCCCTTTTCTTCTCTTGCGTTCAGCTGTCATTTCTCTCAAAGTTCAATTTATCTTCTATGACTGTTATTACTGCTACGATTATGACTATGACTATCTTCGCTCTACGCTCTTTCTCCCTTACCCCTTCCGCCTTCCAGTCCCCCCCCCCCCTCCCCCCCACTCAAACATAGCCTTGATTCCTATTCTTTCTCTTTGTTGCCTTTCACAAGTTTATACATCGCGTGCGCGCTCATCTCACGGCCAACTCTGAAGTCAAAACATTGCGTCGTGTTGTTGAGCGCGAATGTCAGCATCGCCACCCACACTTCTTCCTCCTTCTTCGCTCCCCCCTCCTCCTCCCGTGTGGCTCGGTAGTTGTACGGATATCTTCACCCAGATGCCTCGTACCTGCCACCGAACCTCCTTCCTCATACACTGTTGTCGTGATGCACAGATGCTTCACGTGCAACGGTGGCTCTTTCCAGTATCTTTTCGTCTCTTGTCGACACACGGCTTGCGGCGCGTACCACGGGGTGGGGAACCTACTCACCTCCTTCCACGCATCTCTCACGCCATATCCTCTCCCCCTCCCCTCCCGGTCGCCGGCAACGCAGTGGGCGAAGCTCGAGATTCTCTTTGTCCCGGCTCCAATGTCCGGCAGCCCACGGCTATTCCTCTTTCTTTCGTTGTTGTTGTTTCCTCCCCTTCCCCCCTCTCATCGTTGCTGTTGCCGAAGCATAAGTGGCGAACTCACCGTTCTCGTCCCTGCACGCCACTGAGGCCAGCACCGAGAGAGAGAGAGAGAGATGGGGGGAAGAGGAGGGGAGGAGGAATAAAGGATCACGCCTGCTGCTGCATTGCCCCAGCAGGGCTCTAAACAGCACTTGATTGATTGGTCACTCTGTACGCGCACATGTGGACCTTCCTCCACTCACTCGGACCGTCTCGACACACATTCGTTTCCCATATGGGCTGCCTTTTGTTAACCCTTCACTACCTCTTTCAAGTATCCAAAATCTTCTCTTGATGTCTCTCTCTCTCTCCTTCTCCCTCCTCATTTTTCGTACACACAAGTACAAAGCTCCCTCTTCTTTTATTACTGTCCATTCCTACTATGTGTGTGTGGATGCCGGAGGGTACATGCGGCGAATACTATGCTCGCGCATACATATATATATATACATAACGTCCCTCCCACACTTCCCTTTCCATTGTTCATTGTCTTGATTGCGGAATGGTAGCCGCACCTCGTTTACCCCTCCCCTTCCCCTCCCCCCTCCGCCCCGCCGCCTTTTCTCCCTCTGTCCTCTTGCGTCAACTCATTGTTTTATTTGCACGCCTCCTTTCCACCACCACCCTCATCGTGCGCTGTGGTCTCTGCCTCCTCCTCACCTTCCCTGTCATATCACATGTCTCATCTCCTCTTTCTCTCGTTCCTTCACTCTCAGTTTTTTCCCCCAACCCACAATGCCAGCCACAAATCTCTCTCTCTCTCCCCCCCCGTCCATCCACTTCACCCTCCCCGCTCACGACATTGATCAAAAACGCAAAGACATTTCACCATTTGGTTCCTCTTCCGCCTTTACATTTCTACACACTATCGTTACCGTTGTTTTCCTTACAGTTGTCCACTTTCCTTCGCTCCAGTCTTCTCCTTACTTCTCCCCCTTCCCACCTGATGCCATTTTAAACTAGTTTCAAACGACAATGATGTCAGCTCTTGCTCTCTTGTTCTCCCTTACATTGCAAAAGTTGTGCTCGGCGTGCTCGCCCTTGTTACTTCCCTCTCTATATGCGGCCTATTCCACGTGCCTGTGTGAGTGTGGGCAGTGAACTCCTCTCACCAACCAACGCCATATCGCGAGCTCGACAACCTTCTTTTGCTGTACAGCCCTTCATTTCTCTTTCCTTCCCCTCACGTTACCCACACACAAATCGCGTGTCATTTTCCCTCTTCTTCCCTCTGTAGCTTTTCATAGCGGCAAAGCTTCACGTTATTTCTGTCAAGAGCATACGTTCCTTCCGCTTGCGCTACCCCTATTCACTTCGTTGACAATGACGTAGCACGTTCCCTTCTTTTCCCCATTTTTTTCCCCCCCCCTCTCTCGCTCGCTCCCTCTCCTCCTCCCACTCGCACCTTCCGGCTTGGCGATTCGCTGTGTCTTCCCATCCCCTCGCTCTCCGTTACTTCTCTGAATTGCCAGTGTTTACTTCTTTCTTCTGATATCGCTTCCCCACCACACTCAGTCCCGACATACACACACACACAACGCACACACAACGCACGCACCCAGTGCAAGGGAGAAAGAGGGAGCAATACACAGGACGTCTCATGACCAAATGCTGATTTACTCCCCCTTCCATAGCACAAGTGGCATTGTCCCTATCGCTGTGGCTTTCACCCAGTAACAACAATCTCTCTGCGGTGTGTATGTGTGTGTGTGTGTGTGGTGGAAGGGGAACGCGACTGTCCCGCCCTCTCCTCATCTATTTCCCTTCCCCCCTCCCCCCACCACGCACACTCCTCAGCGAATTTCTGCTGGCCTCTCTCTCCTCACTAGTGGGAAGGGGCTAGCGCAATCGAAAGTTTGCCTGAGAACTCATTCAAAATCCGTTGTGCTACTGCTCATGACACAAACGCACACATACACATGTTTGCTTTTTACTCTTTCAACTCACGTCATCTCTACGTACTTCTTCGTTTGTTGAATCCAGGTGAGGGAGGGAGCAGGAAGTAAGCGGATTATCCGGTGGACAGACGTTCTCTTCACTCTGGGGAGAGAACACGAGGCAGCCGGGGCTGTTTTCGTCTCGGTATCCCCGCCTTCCCCATTCTCTCCGCTGTGGACGTCGGCACTATTGGCGTGTCCCACGGTAGGATACTGCTGCTTTTGTTCTCCCTTCTGTTTCCTTCGCCTTTAACACTTTACCATTAGCATCTACCTTTCGGTTTGTTCGTTGGCTCTCTCTCTCTTTTCACTCTTCTCCATCTCCCTCCCCCCTCCCCTTTCTCTTCCTGTGTCTGTGGGAGTCTCCTCCCCAGCCTTTAACCCCTCCCCACTTCCCCTTCCGCCTTCTCCCCTGCCGTTACCCTTGTGCTTGGTGTGGCGTCTCCCCTAGCTCCTCTTTCCTCCTATTGGCAAGCTATCTCCACTGATCCCCACACCCTAGCACCAACCCTTCCAAGAACCGCGCAGAGCTCCCCTTCTCGATGCCGGAAAATGGTGGGGCAAACCACCCTCATACACTCTCACGCGTGTGCTCCATTGCTCTTCCCCTCTCTGTCTATCTGTCTCTGACCTCCGTGCCCCATTTTTCTCCTCCCCTCCCCTTTTATTTTGCCCCTCGCTGCTCACCCATTCTGTTCAGTGTGTGTGGGGGGGGGGGGGGGGGAGCGAGCGGCCATGGGTATGCGGACTGATGCCCTCTCCCTGCAGTTCGCTCCTCGCTGGCAGATTCGCTGCTCCCGCCCCCTCCTTCATCGTCGGCTCTCTCTCTCTCTCTACGAGGAAAAGAAACACCTTCTCCGACGGCGGACCTTCCAGAAATGAGAGCTTATATGAAGGAACTTTGACCCCTCGCGGCTTGCCCTAAATCGGAAAGAAAGAGAACAAACTTGTTCCCACTTTGTTCCCCACGTCTATACATACATAAATATGTATACACACACACATATATATACATCTCTTTTTGACTGCGTCTACAGGAGTCCCCCGCCTTGTGCCAACCTATCTGCCCCCTCTTTTTGTGCACGGGTTGGCCCTCCTTCCCTCGCCCCCCTTTCCCTCCCCCCTCCATTTATCTACTACTGTTAACCCTCAGATGTGGGAAAGACGTCGTACCCCTGATAAACAGTGCCAGCACTCTCATGCATTTTGGCCAAACTGACGTTTGTGTCGTGTGCTACTCCTACTGTCCCCCTCAGTCATTCGGACGTTCTTTAAGTTGTGCGTGTGCTTGTGAGTTCGGCGGTTTGTGCTGTCTTTTCGCTGCTCCTTTTCCATCTCCTTTCTTCCCACCAAACGAGTAAACCAACCAAAATGTCAAGACGAGGGAGGCGAGCCAGCAAGAAAAAACGATGAATAGTGGTCGACTGTGCGTGCGTGTGTGCGGATACAGAGTTGCGGCTCCGCAGCTGCGACGTGAAGGCAGACGCACCAGCTGCTCGGTTACTCCCCCCTCCCCGTTCTTCCTTCTTTTCCTCGGCCGGCTGTGTTGGGCCAGTCAAGGTAACCCGCCGGGCCACGCACAGAGAGCCTGCATCGGCACCTCCGGCAACCTCTGTCATGTGGCCCTCGGCTCCTCACGTTCTCCATGCGTCGCACACACATACACTGACAACCGTCTCCCCTCCTCCTCCTCCCTCCGTCCCCGTCTCCGTTTACTCGCCGTACTCTTCTCTAGCCGGAAAACCACTCGCCAGTTCCCCGTTTTGTTTCTCCCTCCCTTCTCCCAACCCCCGACTGCCTTTTTTGTACAGTACCTCTTCTCCTCTCTTTTCGTTGGTTTGTTCTTGTTTCTCTTCCCCCTTCCCGAGGAGTGTGTGTCTGGGTGTGTCTTCCTCGTTTCTCCTCCTCTCGTTGTCGAGGATGCAAAACTTCCAGATTTTAGGCCGCAAAGGCGAGGGCACCTTTAGCGAGGTCCTCAAGGCGGAGGATAGGACGACTGGTCAACTAGTCGCGATCAAGTGCATCAAGAAGCGATTCAAGAGTATGGATCAGGTGAACAAACTGAGAGAGATCCTGTCGATCAGGCGGCTGCAGTCGCACAGCAACATTGTGCAACTGCACTCTGTCTTGTTCGATCACAACTCTGGTCGTCTAGCACTCGTCTTTGAGCTCATGGACATGAATCTGTACGAGCTCATCAAGGACCGCAAGCAGTACCTGCCCGAGGACAAGGTGTGCAACATTGCCTACCAGATGCTAAAAGGGCTGGAGTACATCCACTCCAACGGGCTGCTCCATCGCGACATCAAACCGGAGAATCTCCTCTTCAACGTCGGCGAGAATGCCCTGAAAGTGGCGGACTTTGGCTCCTCGCGCGGCATCTACTGCAACCAGCCCTTCACAGAGTACATCTCCACCCGGTGGTACCGTGCCCCGGAGTGCCTCATCACGGATGGGTACTACTCCTTCAAGATGGACATGTGGTCGGCTGGCTGCGTGCTTTTTGAAGTCATGGCACTCTTCCCCCTGTTCCCAGGCAACAACGAGTTGGACCAGCTCCACAAGATCCACAACGTCCTCGGGACACCCCCAAAGGAGCTGCTGGACAAGCTCCGCGCCAAGGGCACGCACATGGACTTTGACTTTCCTGTGCGACGGGGCACCGGCCTGCAAAAGCTGGTCCCCAACGCGTCCCCGGACGCTCTGGATCTGCTGTCCAAGCTGCTAGAGTACGACGAGGATAAGCGCATCACCGCAAAGGAGGCGCTGCGGCATCCGTACTTTAAGAAGATGCGCGAGATGGAGCGAAAGCACAAGGCGGCGTACCGCAGACAGCGCACCGCTAGCACGCCCACGCCGACCGCCCCGTCAGGCGGGAAGGAGGCCAGCGCGGGCCCGATGGGAGGCTTGGCGACTCCCCCCCCACCGCTTGTGCCCGCCGCCGCGGAAACGCACTGCCTTGGCCGTCGCTCCAGCGGAACGGGGAGTCGCAGTGGTGACGCGGGCGACGGCGGAAACGCGCTCCTGCCACTCATCGACGCAGGCGTCTCCCCCCGCTCTCTGAAGACGAGTATGACAAACATCGGGAAGCTGCCAGCGGGGAGCGCCACCGCCACCACCAACACCAATAACAACTACGCCGTCACCGGACCAAAACGCCATGAGATAGATCGTGGCGACGGCACGTGGAAGGCGAATAGCTTTGACCGACACCACAAGACTCGGCGGCTGAGCCTGCCAAAGCTGTAGTCGAGCGGACCTGGCCCGTGCCAGGTTTCCCTTCTTTCCTTTTCACGACAAATCGCAGAGCAAAAGAGAGACGGGAGGAACGAGCAGGGAAGAAAAAAAGGGTGAGGGCTCCATTCACGAGATGAACTCGAGCACCTGTACACGCAGACTTCTAGTGAACTATGTATGCTGGACATTACCCCATCTTCCCTTTCCGGACTCCCTTTTTGTTTGTCCTCCCCCTTCTCACTTGCTTCATGCGCGCAGAGCGTGCGGTCTCTGCGTGCTCCTCCTGTTCTCAACATTGCTTCCTTTCCTGTGTTTCTTGACTCTCTCTCTCTACCCTTGCTGTTTTCCCGTTCCCAGAAGCTGTGAAGTCAGATGCACGTGGCTCTCTGGCAGTGATCTTCTCACTGCCTCGTTGGCCCCTTTTGAAAGTCTCCAACGCTGTTGATGTTCCTGTGCTCTCGTCTTTCCTCCCCTTCCCCCCCCCCTCCCCTCTTGCCCGCTTTCTCCGGTTTGACGATGATCGGAGCATTTCCCACCCTCGTCGTTGTATCGTCTGCGGCAGGGCACATCGCGGCTGAGCTGTCGTCTTCGTCCGCATTACTGTCTCTCCTTACAATCGTATTTCTTCCGGCCTTTTCTGTGCTATTGCTATTACTTGCCGTTCTCCTTACTTTTCTCCCTCCCTTTTCCATCTTGGTTGATTCTCCCATTGCTGTGTGTAGTGCCCGAATGAACAACAACCACAGCACCACGAAAATTAACAATCAGCGGTGGCATCACCCGGAGTCTATGACTCGGACGCACACGAGGGGAAGGCAACCCTCTCCTCCCCCATGCCCTCCGTGCCCTTGTGGAAGTCACCAAATGGAGTCAGCTCCACCGCCCTCCCCCCCCCTTCTCATTTTCCCTTCGTTCTTCTTGTCATTATCAAGCTAGAGTGCATCGTAGGCTCTGATATCCCTCGTTGGGCTCTCTTCATCGAAGCCATATCCCTCCTTTCACCCTGCCTTACGGCCAGGATTTCCAGCGCGCGCCATGCTGCTACGACGCCATCCCTCTTCCTCGCTGCCCCGCAGCGGGCTGTCGTGCGGTGCCTTGCGATGGTCCGCCCGCGGGGTGATGAACATTGGCGGAAGGAAGTCCCGCAGCGGCTTCTCGCAGTCGAGCAGCAGGTCCCCGCAAGTGAAGCAGGGCCCCGCCCTCGGCGTGCCGCGGAGAATCCCTGGCACGACCAAGGTCCGGTACACGAACGAGAAGGGCCGATCCTTCTCCTTTTCTATTCCCGTTGCGCAGCTCACGCACCCACCCACGGTGCGCGAAGGCGCCAGCGCGGGCGGCTGGAGGCAGCTGGACACGTCCTACTGTGACACGGGCGAGGTGGAGGAGGACATGCCGTCGCCGGTGCAAGATTATCTGCGGAAGCACACAATGAGGGCCGCAGAGCTTGGGGGAGAACACCTGCCAGCGACAATGCCAGAAGGAGCTGACGACGAAGACGAGGGGTGGTTTGTGCGACTCGACGGAGCTGGTTTGGAAGAGCTGCAGTCGCTGTTCGTCACCTTCTGTCGGGACTACGTTCTCATGGATACCCAGGGCATGAAGACGTCCCTCACGTACGCTGAGCTGAACAATGGACCCGACTACGAGATGTACGACCGCAAGTCCATGAGGAAGCGCTACTGGCTGGCTATCCGCCACCAATACGAGGACATCAAGGAGCTGCTGTGGCCCAGCACTCTTCTCACGGCAGGTGCTGCGCCGGAGCCGCTGGAGCCCGCCCTGTCCGCTGAAGCGATGATGGAAGCGCTGGTGTGGCTGGAGGCGGCGTCGACCTTCTGTGTTCGCCGCCGTCAGCCCTACGACTTGGCGGCTGAGGAGGAGTTTCTGCCACTCGACCTCTCGCGCGAGGTGCGGGTGCTTGCTGCGCGCGTGCGGTCGTGCCCCGACGGCGCCACTTTCTTCACGCCACTGACGTCTGCCGCGAGGCCCGGGAGCGAAGGGGGCACCGCGGCGAAGCTGACTCCCGGGGACATGCACCAGTTTTCCGACCGCTTCATCTCTTGCGCCGCACTGTGCGCCAAGTACGCCGTCCCCTTCAGCTCCTTTCTCTCCTCAACTGCCACTCCACACGCGACGAGCCCCGCGGAAGGCGGCGAAGCAGCTGTCAAGGAGGGTGTCCGATCGATCCTGCTGGCGTTGCCGGATCTTCGAACAGCAAAGGACGCGGTTCGTGTGATGGGCATCTTGGACGCCATGACAACGGCCGGCGGCCCGAACCAAGACACCCACCGGCGCTCTCACACCGCCCGTAGCGATTGCTACGTCTTCTCGCAACGAGACTCTGGGCGGGTGCTCGATGAGGAGCTCTGCGCCGCCATCGCCCGCCTGTGCAACGAGCGGCTGTTTGGTGCGAGCGACGCCTTGGCCAATGTCGCGGAGGCGGAGCTTTGTGTCATCCTTGGCTTTGTGGTACACGTCCACGAGCAGAACCCTTCGTTCTTCTCTCGCGAGAACGCGCCGTTGAGCGATACGAACTTGCATTCTCGTACCACGCTGGAGGCATTCACGAAGCGGGCAGTTGCGAGGTGCCGGCACCTTCTTTACCGCGCCGACGGCCCGCAGACGGGTGTGATGAGCGGCGACGACGAGTTTGTCCCATTTGTGGAGATGCAGCGGAACAGTGAGCGTTCCCACCCGGAGGCCCTCGTGCACTACAAGATCGGCGTGGAGAACGCAATGGGCCTGCGGTTTGCCAGGCTCCGTGCTGGGGCTTCTGCGACCTTGATGGAGCTCCTCGACAGACTGGACCAGGCCGGAGCGAACGCGGGTGTGCGGACGCTTGTGTCCGACCTGGTGCAGCACGTCGCCCAGAAAGCAGCCATGGCGAAGGACAATCTCACCTTGCAGGACGTCACTCGTGTCCTGCCGCTGCTGGCCAAACTGGCGGCGTCGTCTCATGATGGTGGTGAGGGTTCTCTGACGGTGCCCGGTTCCACCGCGGAGAAGACCGTCGCGCGGTACCAGCGTCTGTTCTCCGCGATCTCCACCGCCATCGGCACCGAGATGCAGCGCGGAGGCGTTTCTGCCGCGGACATGGTGAGTCTACTGGAGGGACTGTCAGCCTGCCACCACGTGCCTTCTTCCTTCCAGCAGGTCGAGATGGTGCTCCTCCGCATGTCGCTGCTCCAGCACATGACGCTGCGTGACATGACGCGCGCCTTGACGGCCATGGCGCAGCTCGTGGGTGCGCGGCAGGTGTCCCAGGGAGTGCTTCAAGCGGCTGCGGCGATGGTAGTGGACGCTGTCGACAGTAAGCCCTTGATGCCGCGTGCCGACGCCTTTGCGCTTGCCCGGACGCTTTATCACTGCCACTACGGCGCGCTCCCCTCACTTGTGGTGTCGCTGTCGCATGCCAGCGCGCTCCCCACGCCTGCAGCGGCACCCGCACAAGATCCCCCCAGCAAGCCAGACGACGCGCAGCTGCTGGCCTCTGGCGGCGTGCTTCTGGCATTTGCCGCAGGTGCCTTGCCAGACGCGGATCCGATGTGCGCACAGCTCTCCGAGGCGGCGCGCGCCACCTTGTCTGAAGCCGTGCAGCTCATTGGCGCGAGGGCCGACGACTGCGTGGCCTGTCCGTCGCCTGTGGATGGCGACCTGTTTATTGACCTCATCACATGCTGCGCTGCCCTCCAGGTCCCCATTTCCGCCGACGCACTCGCACCACTGGAAAGCAAAATCAATGGTGGTTGGTCGCGTGCCTCTGGTGGTGCTCCGCGCGACGGTGTCCTCCACAGTCTCTGCACGCCTCGTCTCGCAGTCAGCGTACTGGAAAGCCTCGAGGCGCTCGGCCTGTGCGAGGTTTCCGCGACGTACGACGCCACCTCCCGCTACGTTGCTCGTGCACTTTCTCAGCTTGCGGCACCGCCGGGGATGGAAAGTGTCTCACTGGTGGGACTGCTGCCCGACGACGCCGAGGTAGCGGTGCGTGTCCTGTACCTGCGGCATCAAGGGGCAGCAGACGCGCGAAGAGCTGCTGCGACCGTAGTTGAGCAGGAAGTGGTGCGCCTGGATGCCGCATTGGAGCGTGGCACTGCGCAGAGAAGCGGCAGGACGCAGCCGCTGCAATCGTTTGAGCAACGAGCTTTGCAGCAACGCGAGGATGCCGCGCGTCTGGAGGAGGTGCTTCTCCGTTACTGTACCGCCATCCAGCACGCGGCAAACTCCGCCACCACACAGCAGCAGTAGCAGCAGCAGCAGGTGAGGGATGAGGACAGCCAGGTAGCGTATTCCGAGAGTCTCTGACCATTGACACACATGCTGAGACCTGTGTGTGTGTGTGTGTGTGTGTGGGTGGGTTCGTGAGCGGCAAACACGCAGAAGCCGCAGGGGTGGGGGGCATCCTCACCTTCACAGATACTTGTTTCTTTCCTCTTCCTTTCGCTCTGCCGTTGTGTCCCTGTGCTGCAACTGTAAATCTGTAAGCCAAATCCATGGTGAGCTCTCGCTGAAGGGAGCAGGGAACAGAAACGAAGAAAACTGGGTGGAGAAGCAGGTCAGCGACGCGGTTTCTCGGGATAGTGCATTCCCTCACGAGAGTCACTCGAACAGCCCTCCACTGGTTTGTTCCTCATGGAGGGAGAGCGCGTGCTTCTTGCCCTAATGTTGGCCGTCTCTCTCTCTCTCTCCTCTAACGCTTCTTTCCTCTTCTTCTTCCACACAAGGAAGGATGCACGAGTGGGACCTCGACACCTCGGTGATGCGCGCCGACGTCATCGACTGCGGCGCGCTTGCAAACACCAAGATCCATCAACGACTCAACGAGATGCGCGCGCGGCGGGCCCTGGCGGAGAAGACGCTCGTGCCACGCCATCCCATTGCACGGTTCACGGAGGAGGCATACACAGCTCACCTGGCCGTTGACGCCCCTGCTGATGTGGCCGTGGCTATGGAGTCGTGTAGACCTCGGACGTATGCGGCACCGCAGCAGAACCCGTCCGTCACGGAGACAAGCCGCTCGGCACCCGTTGCCGCTTCTCTTGGGCCCGCCAAGGAGCCAGGGGAGAGTGGGAGCCATCGGCGCTTCCGTGGCAGCACGGCAGCCCAGCTGGGGAGCGCGACAAGCGTGGGCAGAGTTCCCATCGCAACCGGCGACAGCGCCTACGTGCGGCACCTGAGGAGTCACCTGGACATGTGTGAGCGCAGGAGGCGTGGGCGTGACGCTGCACCGGTGCACCGGATGTCAGCGCGCGGCAGCACCAGCGGTGGTGGCGGCGTGTTGGCAACATCGGCTGTCCCCGAGACTTCCCCTGCGCGCACGTCGACCGAGGACGGTGGGGATGCCGAGGGGGTACAGCCAAGCTCCCCGTTCTCCGTGCACAAGTGGGTTAGGGCACATCAGAGGGCTGCATGGACACAGAGCAGCGCGCCGTCAGATGAGTTCGGGACTGCCGTTGAACGGGCATCCCCCATCACTAGAAAGACACCGTTACTGTCGCAGCTGCGCACCAGCCGCTTTCCACGCGAAGCTGAGGAGGCGAGTCACTGGTCAGGCAGGGACAGGCGGTGCGACGTCACCCGCTCTGCCAACGGTGGCCACACCGTGAACACTGGGGTGACTGCGGGACAGCTTCACAAGATAGACACAGATACCGAGGACGCTTCGCGGTCACCCTCGACTATGATCACGGAGGTGCGACTGAAGCAACCGGGCACGGCAGCCGCGAATCAGGAGCCCCCAGGAAACCACTCACCTGAGAGCGAGCAGCTCCGTCGTCAAGAGCAACCTCGGGACGACGCCGGCAGCGATGCAGCGCTCCGCCAAACTGCCAAGGGCGGAGACAGCATACTCAGGGAGCTGCACGCAGAGCCGATTCAAAGCTACCGAGTGCTCAAGAACGCCACGACACGTCCTGCTTCGTCACTGGTGGAGAGGCCGAAGTCGTTGAACCGGACATTGATAGGGTCCGGCGCCATCGCGCGAGAGAACTTAACGCGTTGCCAACACCGTTTCGAACACACGCGCTACGCCACGCAAGCGGATCTGCTGAGCTTTCTGAAGTGGCGCAGAGACTGCCGATCCGCTGTCTGCCAAGACGCCGTTGAAAGCACGAAGCGACCAGACGAGCCTTGCCGACGGGAGTCAAGCGGAGCTGATGCGGTGGCCACGAGCGTTCTCGGGACGCTGGACCGAACAGGGCGTTGCTGTCAACGCCGGTTCTCCGCTCCCGCGACGGTTTCCCGTGCCGCATCGGTCTCTCCCTCAGCGCCACCCCTGCGCGGCACCACACTCCACAGCGCGTGGACAGACGCTGCCACGGTCCTGGCGGCCGAGCAGATGCGCGCGGAGTTGTGCGCGCGACTGCTGTCCTTCACACTCAGCTTCCCCGCTGCGGCACTCTCCCGTGAGTCAATGGAGCGGCTTCGGCAGGAGGTTGTGGACAGTGTACGGCGCACGCCCGCACCGCCTCTATACAGTAAGAGAGACCTCAAGAAGCTTCTCCTGGCCCGCCAGCGTAGCAACACCCGCGGCCACGAGCCTTCCTCTCCCTCCCCAGTAGCAGTGGCCACCGAGGCTGCCGAGGCCGATATCGTGGATGGGATGCCTTCGCCAGCCGAGGCAGCGTTCGTGCGCTTTGCGTTTGACGTACTACCGTAGTACAACCGAGAGGAGCTGTCCCTCTCTCTCGCGATGACAATGTACATATAGTGACTGTCCCTAGTCAACTCTCCAGCCACTCCCCCCTTTCTTCTCGTACTTGTACAGGTATCGCCCCTTCAAAACAGCCAAATGGAGCAACGCAGTGGAGGATGGTGCAATAGGCAGGATTTGGTTCATGCACTTTGCACAAGATGTTGACGTTATCTAGTTAAACGGGATGAGTGTCAAGGCGCTCTCTCTCTCTGTCTTCAGCTGCTGCCTCTCATATCATCCCTATCCTCTCTCTGTTTCTCTCTATCCTGCAGTGGTGAGTTTCTAGCCCATTACACGCATTCAAGCAACAGGAGAACTCCCCCCCCCGTTTTCTCGTCAAACCAATCCACTATCAGCAAGCCATACACACAATGTCCACCGTGCAGCAGCAGCAGCAAGACGCTCCCCAGCAGCAGCAGCCCCAAGCCGCCGCGGCTGCTGGCAAGGCTTTCCACAGCGCCTCCATCTACGTGGGCGACCTGGACCCCTCCATCACGGAGCCTCAGCTTGTGGAGCTCTTCAAGCCCTTTGGCACCATCCTCAACGTGCGTGTGTGTCGGGATATCATCACGCAGCGCTCCCTGGGCTACGGCTACGTCAACTTTGACAGCCACGACGAGGCGGAGAAGGCGATCGAGACGCTCAACTTCAAGCGCGTCGGCGACAAGTGCATGCGCCTGATGTGGCAGCAGCGTGACCCCGCGCTGCGGTACAGCGGCAACGGCAACATCTTTGTCAAGAATCTCGAGAGTGCCGTGGACAGCAAGGGCCTCCACGACATCTTCGAGAAGTTCGGCAACATCCTCTCCTGCAAAGTCATGGAGGACGAGGAGGGGAAGAGCCGCGGCTACGGCTTCGTACACTTCAAGGACGAGTCGTCTGCCAAGGGAGCCATCGAGAAGATGAACGGCTCGCAGGACCACGCCAACGCCGAGAAGCAGGCGCTATACGTCGCCAACTTCATTCGCCGCAACGCGCGTCTCGCCGCGCTCGTCGCCAACTTCACGAACGTGTACATCAAGCAGGTGCTGCCCACCGTCGACAAGGACCTGGTGGAGAAGTTCTTTGCCAAGTTCGGCGGCATCACCTCGGCCGCCACGTGCAAGGACAAGAACGGCCGTGTCTTTGCGTTCTGCAACTTTGAGAAGCACGACGACGCCGTCAAGGCGATTGAGGCGATGCACGACCACCACGTTGATGGCATCACCGCGCCAGGCGAGAAGCTGTACGTGCAACGGGCACAGCCGCGCAGTGAGCGCCTCATCGCCCTGCGTCAGAAGTACATGCAGAGCCAGTCGCTGGGCAACAATCTGTACGTGCGCAACTTCGACCCCGACTTTACGGACGCCAACCTGCACGAGCTCTTCAAGGAGTATGGCGAGATCAAGAGCTGCCGCGTCATGACGGACGCGAGCGGGGCCAGCCGCGGCTTCGGCTTCGTCGGCTTCTCCAACGCCGACGAGGCGAACGCCGCCCTGCGCGAGATGAACGGCCGTATGCTGAACGGCAAGCCGCTCATTGTGAACATTGCGCAGCGTCGCGACCAGCGCTACAACATGCTCCGCATGCAGTTCCAGCAGCGTCTCCAAATGATGATGCGCCAGATCCACCAGCAGCAGCAGCAGATGCCCTTTGTCGCCGGCTCCATGCAGCAACACCAGCAGCCGCACCACGGCCGCGGCGGCGGCGGTGGCATGCGTGGTCGTGGTGGTCGCCAGCAGCAGCAGGGTCGCGGTCACGGGCAGCCGATGCCGATGCCGTCGCCCCAGCAGGTCATCAGCACTCCGTCCGCCGCAGGCTTCGCTGTCCCGACGCCGAAGCAGTCGCCCGGCGCTGCGCCGGAGACGCCCCCACTGCCCCCCATCTCCCCGGAGGAGCTCTCCGCCATGTCGCCCGACGAGCAGCGCGCCGCGCTCGGCGACCGTCTCTACATCAAGGTGTACGAAATCGCGCCAGAGTACGCGCCAAAGGTGACGGGTATGTTCCTTGAAATGGACCCGAAAGAGGCCTACGAACTGCTCAACAACCAGAAGCTCATGATGGACCGCGTCACAGAGGCCCTGTGCGTGCTCAAGGCACACGACCGCGCGTAGCGCGGCTTCCCCCCACCTCCCTGTTGCGTGAACATCGTCGCTGTTGACTGTTCATTTGGTTTTACCTTTGTCCTTTGGCTTTTTTTCTTCTTTTCACTTGGCTGTATGTTTTCCGTCTTTCTTTGTGTGGCCCCGTCCCGCTGTCCTCTACCCCCCTCATTCCCTCACCTCTCTTTAACCTGTAACAGGAGAGAGATTGGGGGGGGGGGACGAAGACAACGCCCCTCCCCTCCCCTCAATTCAACCACCTCGCTTCTTTTTCCCTTGAAAGGAGAAGGACAACAACGCCAGAGAGAGAGAGAGCGAGAGACGGGGAATGGTGTACGCCCACTCTCCTTACGTCATCGAGCATTGCGCACTCCCCCATTTCACCCCGTCTTTCTCCTCTTTTTTTTTCTCTGCACCATAACTACCACTTTTTCGCTGACTAAGTCCTGTAACGGACACCGATTTAAACTCCTTCTTACGTTTCTTCTCCTCTTCACTCAGTGCCCTTTCGTCCTCCTTTCTCCTTTCTCCTCTTCCCCTGTTTCCTGTTCTCCCCACGTAAACCACCCTGTAGGGAGAGTAGAATGTGTCAGCGGGGGCGGTGTGGACGCTCCTCCTCCTGTGGTCCCCCCCCCCCCCAACGCTGTGTCGTTGCCGATCGCTGAGCGAAGCGTTCTGCCGCTGTGAAGATGTGTACGGATGACGAGGAAAAGAACAAACACCTTTTCACGCACTCCGTCACACGTCCGTCGCCTCATGCCTACACGTCTCCGTTTCCCTCTCATCCCATGTTTTTGCCTTCTCCCCTCCAAACCTCTGTTTCTCCTCCTCCAGGGGATCGCCACACACACCACCCCCAAAGCGTGAAGAAAGTAGCCCCTTCCCGACTCCCTTCTGTCTGCTCCTCTTCACGTTTCCGTAGCTTTTTTGCTGAAGCAGCAGACGCGGGTCGCGCCGCACCCGGCTTCCTTCCCGCTTCTCCGCACGGCCCGAGCGTCTGGCTCCTGCGACGAGGTTGTCGGCTGCGTCCTTCTTCGCGTCGTGATCATTCCCACGCCTCCTTAGTCCTTCACTAGCACAGCCCCGACATGTCGAGCAACCCGTATATTGTTACGCACTTTGGCAGCTCCATGGACTTCTTCCGCAACGGTAGAGCAACATCCGACAGTCACGACGACTTTGACGCCGCCAGCGGGTTCTCCCGCTTCCCGCAGTCCAAGCACATGACTACTAGTGTCTTTCGGCCGTCCCATCCGTCCGCGCCGTCCAGGCCGGAGCCGGCGGGTGTCCAGACACCACCCGACAACATCTTCAAGCTGCGAAACCGCTTCCTCACGCGTAAGTTCCCGTCGCGACCGCCCACACCCGGTTCCACCTCCACTGGCGGCAGCGCAGGACTGCCCCCTCTTCTCCCTCCGTCTGTCGCGATGGTGAACGGGTTTAGCGGGAACTCGGGCGGCAACGGTGGCGCTAGGAGTACCACCACCTCCACGCCAACAGGTGAAACACAGAGCTCCCACAATGGCGAGGACGACGACGGCGGCAGCGCTGGCGCTCGTCCCTCCGCCTCCCCTGGCAGCATGGGTGGCGGAGACGCCTGCACGCCACCACCGATCTCCTCCCACCATTCGCGACCGGAGAACCCCTCCCTTCACTCGCGCCGGTGGGCCCCAAAGCCCAGCCCGGTGCCACTGTCCGTCACGGCGTTTCTTGGGTCGGGTGCAGCAGCGGCGAAAGTGCCTCCCAGTGTCGAGACACGTAGCAGTCGCAGCAATGACGACGGCGCACCCGAGGTGTCTCCCATCTCGGCCAGCCCCGCCCCTGAGGGGTGCGTCTCGCCGCCCACGCAAGCGGTCGAGAACAACCTCGCCGAGGGGACCACCGGCCAAGCACCTGCGACGCCGGTGGCGTCGAGTCCCCCAGCAGCAGCAGCCACTGCAGCAGGGGAGAAGAGCCAGGTGCACGACAGCAGCGATGTGGAGGGCCTCGTGTCGCGCTCTCGTGCAGCCCTTGCGGAGGTGGAGCATTTATTGGAGTCCGCGACGCCCGTGCCCGACTACGGGGAAAGGGACAAGAACGACAGCGACAACGGCGGCGCGGCGTTCTCCGCCCCGCCTCCCCTTCCTCGCGTCTCCGCGGCGGCCGAGGGCGGCGCTGACGATGGGCGGGCACCCGTACCCACAACAGCAGCGTCCTCTAACCATCCTGTGTCCCCCCTACAGGACGACGACTTCTTGCAGTTTCTCTCGCCGGCATCCGAAACGTACCCGCAGGAGTTCCCGCATAGGCAGTCTACCTCCCCCCGATCCACCGCCGTCCCCACCGAGAGCGAGCCCGCTATCGTCACCACCGATGCAGTGCTTGCCGAGGAGAATCATGAGAGGCGCATCATCGCCAGCCTGTGCTGCGTTCCCGCACAGCAAGCGGAACGGTCCCTGGGACGCCGTGCCCACAACAACGGCCGCCGCGCCAACACTGCAGAGACGTCTTTGTACCCCGACCGCACACAGTTGGCAGAGGGGCTCGACAGCTTGTGTACTGTTCTCCGGCAGCGGCAGCAAGGTGGCGGTGATCAAGTCGCAGCGGAGGTGAGACGACCCACCCGCCATTGCACAAGTGAAGAAAGTCCGGATTGGCGTCCTGCGAAGCGACACCACGGCAAACGCCACGGAAGCAGAAGTAGATCCTCCCGAGCTAACCATGATTCCGTGAGCGTCGACCAGTTCGCAGACCTGCTAGCACAGCTGAATGATTTCCTCCACGGTACTGGTGGTGGAGGCGGTGGAGGCGGTGGAGGCGGTGTCACCAGTGACCACCGGCTTTCCTCTGGGCCAGGACTGCTCCATGCCGAAGCTGCGCACAGGGACGGGGGCAGAGCGGCTGCACGTCGTCAAACCCATCATGATGACCCAGGCACCGCAGCCGACAGCGCCGTGCCATCTTCCAGAGCAGCGCAAGACCGCGCCGGCAGCGACCCCACGCAGGCGGCAACCCGAACACGACGCACGCTCGCCCCACCGACGGTGTTGGTTGGGCAACAGCCATCGCAGATCAGCCTACTGTCTCGCCGTCCCGCTAGTCACTCTCGCTCTCGGGTTGCTGCGAACCGCGGACTGGCACCCAGCTACGCCCTGCCCACGGAGAGCTGGTTGCAGAAGAATGTCGAGGACAGCGGGGAGTGGTAAACCACGCCATTTTCGTTCTGCGCTTCTAGAGCGTGCCCCCCCCCCCCCCCGCCTCTGTCAAGCTCCCTTGCTGGTTTTTTGCGCCACTGCTCCCCCCACCTCCTTTACGACGACCGAAAGAAGAGACACAGGTCGAGTGTGGGGCTGGCGGGGCTCTGTACTATCCTACTCTCACCATAGAACTCTCCTTCTTTCTTTCTGTAGCTGTGCTACTGTGTGTGTTGGCATGTTGCCTTCTGTACCACCACCTCTTTGTGTCTCCCCGAAGCCTGGCATCGTTGTCGCCTCGCCGGCTCGTACCACCGTTCTTGTTCTGTCCATTTACTTCTCTTTAAACCACTTTTCGTGTGCTTGCGCACCACTGCTGCCTGGTCCGTCGCGTCAGCGAACTTCCACCACTTTGATAGAATGCACCAAAATGGCTATCATCCATACACGCCCCCCCCCCCCCCAAAAAAAAAAAAAAAATGTGACGAGACACACACACACAGGCACGCGCATGAAGTATTCTAGCCATACTCCACACGGCTTTGGTGTCGCTGACGGGGATGGCTCCAGCCACTGCAGCAGGCAATATATGTACTTCGCCTACCTGCATTGAAGCCATTGCCTTTCCCCACGCTACACAGCGGACAGGTGAGCGAAGTGACCGTGCTAGCAGGCACCCACTAGTGAAAGGAGGATGAAAGATGAGCTCGACGCTTGCACTCCTTCCACCCTCCCCCTCCCCCCCCCTCTTTTCTTCTCATCTCTTTTATGGCACCGATTGTGTAGTGACGAGTAGGGCGAGGGAACTGCAAGACGGCAACGACAGACAAGAGAAAGTAGAGGTTATACATTTCTCCCTACGGGAAGATCGACAGCCACTTTGTAGGAACGCGTTCTCTGCATCCGTTAGGGTAGCGGGTGCAACGGCAACATGTCGGTTGAAGATGTGGTGAAGCTGCTTCGCATAGTGGAGCGCTCGCTGGAGGAGGTGCCGCGAAACGAGTACGAGGCCAACAACCGGCACCTGTCCAATGTCGAGCGTCTCGCCGAAGCACGTCAGCGGCTCACGCTATTCAGCGGCGACCGAGTCAACGAGCTGCACAGGCAGGTGGAGGCCCTTGCGCGCAGGAATGAGGAGCGCAAAGGCCTCAGTGCAACCGCCTCCGCGGCGAAGCTGAGTTCTGGCGCTCCAGGAGGTGACGCGTTCTCGCTGGACTTTATGGAGGATGCCCAAGAGGGTGGGGCGAAGAACGAGGCCGCGGACGAGCTCGCGCGAGCGGAGGAGGCCATGTCACGCGAGGCCAGACACAAGAAGGAGAAGAAGGCCCGCAAAAGCGAAAAGGCCAATAATAATAGTGGGGAGAGGAAGAAGCTGAAAGAGAAGAGGACGCTCGGCGATGACGCGAACAAGGAGGCGGCGCGCACCATGAAAGACGGCACCAGCGCCACCCCAGCCAAGGAAGCGCCACAGGAGGCGGCGATGCCGACCGCACCGCCAGCCGAACCGCTGGAGTGCGTGGTGAGCAGAGACATGGAGCAACCGTCGGATGCGGTACCACTCGCGCTGGTCGGTCACGCTGGTGTATGCAGCCTTGTCCCCAACAGCCCCATGGCCAAGGTCGATTTTCCCTCCGTCACTCTGGATGTCGACGGTACACCCTGCTACTGCCGCGTGGAGCTCTACCGCTGTGTGCTGCGTGCCCTCGTCCACGGCACCCCCACGGCACCCGTGGACACGAAGCCCGCCCCCCAAGCGTATACCCCGCCCGCACCACTCCCCGAGGCCGCGCAGGCGTCAGAGGGGGACGCTGACGAAGATGTCGACGAGAGCATGGCCGAGGATGCGCAGGGCACGTGGGACGCTGATGAGAGGGAGGACGAGACCGCCCGGCTGCAGGAGCTCTCACAGGACCTCGTGCTGCAGTACGAGGCCGTGCAGAAGGAGAAGGAAGAACTGGAGGAGCAGTCCTCGTTCCCCAAGGAGTTACCGGCGAAGCTGATCCCGTCCTTGCGTGGCGCTGGCCGGCTTTCCTGGGTGGTGCTCATGTGCCTTGGCGGCTACTTTGCGGGTGGGGTCTTTGTCCACGGCAAGTGTGTCAAGCACAAAGGCTTCCAGCGCTACGTGGTGCGCAAAAAGCAGGGCGGCCGCCAGTCCACAAGTGCTAAAGGCGGGAGCTACGGCAGCATCGGCGCACAGATCCGCATGGCACAGGAGGTGAAGTGGAAGATTGAGGTCCGTGACCTTCTTCTGGCGTGGCGCAAGGACATTGATGCGGCTGCTTTTATTCTGTACGCCGCCCCCGGCCCTCAGAACCGTCTGATGCTGACGGACTTCTCCTCCTTGCCTCCGACAACCTCGACGAGACGCGAGGAGTCGCCAGTGAAGCTGCAAGATCCGCGTGTGCACAGAGTGCCTCTGACGACGCACCGGCCAACAATGAAGGAGGTGGAGCGCATTTACGAAACCGTGTCCAAGTACAACCTGCACTATTTGCCGGTGCCATCCGTTTGAGAATGGCCTGGAGGGCCCTCGTTCCTTCTTTGCAGTTGTGTACGTGCTTGTGCCACTGCGGTCACACCTCTCCCTCCTTCACACCCTTCTCACTCACTTGTTGCCCTTGGTTAATGGACTAGTTCCTATACACATTTCCCATGTACGCTCTTGACGTTTGTGTCTGTCTGTGCTAGGAGGTCAGGTCTGGAGGAGAAGCATTACTTCTTCCCTATAATGCATCAAAAGGTGTGGATAACTGCAATGCACGTCTCTCACTCCTCCCCCCCCCTCTCCCCTTGAACTCCCCTTTTTTTCTTGTGCTTTGCCTAGTCACACATACACACACACAAAGCATACACTCTATCCCCCCCCGGCTGTCAGTGCAAGAACCTGCGACTTGACACCGGATTGACATTATGCCTGGCTCTCATCATTCCAGTAGCGACGAGGACGAGGACATCATCGTTCTGAGGGTGTGTGGGAACCGCGGCTGCCATCGCACCGATGCGCTAGAAATGAATGAGGAGACGAGTGAGTTGTACTGCGGTCATTGCCGCGAGCTGTTCGCGCGCGCGGAGACAGAGGGCTTCGCCATTCTGCTCAACGAGGTCGACCGTCCACTGGTGCTGCTCATCTTCAACGCGATTGACAAAGGGGCAAAGGGCTACTGGGACCACCGAGACTGGGCCAGATTCCAGTCCTTTACCTATCACCCGTCTGACAATGAGATTGACAGCGACGAGGCACTCAAGGAGTTCTTCGCGACCGAGTACGATATTGAGCTAAAACGAGGGAGTAACGGCGAGTACGTCGTTACACTCGCAGACCTCGAAGCCATGTACGGAGGGTTCTTCTACAATCACGTGGACGCGCTCAACAAGGACGCGACGGATCTCGAAGACGAAGGCGTCGTGAACACCGAGGTCCTGGAGTGAGCGGCTGAAGCCCGCCTCTCACGCGCGCTCTACCCAACGCCTCCTCATGCTGGAATTGTTCACGCCAGTTCACTCTCGAGGTGGGTGAGGAAGCGAATGGGGGGACGCCACGCTTCCCATTGTAGGTGGGGCCTTCCCTCACCTCCTCCCCCCCCCCCCGCCCCGGCCCTCCATTCCCACTCCTCATTCGTCGCCGTGCGCGCGCCAATCGACGAAAGGGTTGCGGCCGCCAAAAGAATAACAAAGGCTCTTTCCGCCGCGATTATGCTTCGTGAGTTCCTGGACACTTTGCCCACTCTAACACGCCCGTGCACACAAACACACGAAGGCACACACACACACACACATCAGTACGCATTCACTACGGAAAACAAAAGAGGAAAGCGAGCGAGGGGGCGGAGGCGAACGGTGTTGGGCAACTAGCGGCAGGCCAAGACTAAGCCCATTCCAAAATGAATAGAGGCAGCTCCCTTTTCGGTCCACTGTTTGCTGTGGACGATACTCATTCAAGCCCAAACACCTGGCTGTGAGGGGTGTTAGACCTCTGACAGTCTAATGGTAGCGCCAACAATAACTGCTCTGCCCACTTTCCTGTTGTCCTTCGTAGCTCATCTGTGTCACGCAAACCTTCCAGAAGAAGAGTGAGCCCGCTCAGTGTGTGTCTTTCCTCCTCCCCCTCCCCCCTCCCCTGTCCCTTGTCCCTTGTCCCTTGACAGACGTTGCGCCTGACACTCGATGACCGCGGCAACGGCTTCTTGCTTCACGCGACCGCACTACTGTGCGTCCGCGACGCACATCGATGTAGGGGCGAACTACGCCACCCTCCAGTCGTGCCACGGGTTCGCAGAGTGGCGCTCGCTCCTCGCCGAGGAGTTGCGCGACGTCTACAACTGGGAGGACGCGGAGAACCGCGTTGCGTGTGTCAGCTACAGCACGCGGGACAACCCCAACTCGTTTGCCTCGAACGTGGATGAGAAACTATTCCACACGATGCAGGCGTTCCGTGAAGCTTGCGCGCGCTGCGACGAGCTGTCGGAGCAGGTGAGGACGGCTCAGTTGGAACAGACCGCCCAAGGCGAGCATACAGGTACGGAGACGAGGCTGACTCGCCGGCAGCGCGATGCGCAGAACATCGCGAGGCGGGAACTACGTCTCGCACAACGGCAGCTCGCGGATGCCGAGGCGGCGCGGGACCACGAAGCACAAAAGCTGCGCCACGCAAGGGATATGTGCACCATCCGCATCTATGTAAAGTAGTCAAGATGATGAAAAAGAAGAGAGAGTGTGTCGATGTGCCCATATGTACGTGTCGAGTGAGTGTATCATCTGCCATGATCGTCTTGGTGTCACTACGGCGCGAGATCGACTCAACAGCACCATTCACAAGTAACAACGGGAGGTTTATATCAAGTACATGAGGGGTATACAATGTGCAGAGAGAGGGGAAGGTGAAAGAGAGGTCGAGTCCCTTTTGCGAAGAAGCAGAACGTGACTGTTTCGCTTCCTGTCGGGAGCTATCTTTGCCACTTGGTGGTGGTGGTGGTGGGACTCACCTACGTGTACACACTTCCTAGGTACACCTACGCATGGCAGCTGACATCTTCGAAAGCACCCGGACTCTCTTCTTCCTTCCTCCTCCTCAAAGCGGAAAGAAGCCGCAAGGACAACACTTGTGCGGGCGGCATCTAGGGGCGTGCGGTGCGGACGTGCGTGCCATATATATATATATATATATATACACCTGCTTCGTTTCGTGCTCCCATTACCGCAATCCGTCCGTGTACTCGGTTCCTCTCCCCTCCTCATTCCCCACGGGACGTATGGAGGAGGCCGCCAACCTCACTCCCCGGCTCGAGGAGCCAGTCCAGAAGAAGAGTCGCGCTGAGGTGAACGCGGACTTACCATTGACGGCAAGTGCTCTTCCAGTGGTGCAAGACCTCATCCGGAAGAACAATGCCGAGACACGGCCCAAGAAGCGACTCCGCCTCATGGATTTGCTCAACGAGGCATTCTACGCCTTGGGCCGCGACGCCATCAAGGACGCCACGCAGTGCGAGAACGTGCTCGCTCTTTTTGACGAGTTTGTCGCGGTGCACAAGGTGCCACCGCGCGGTGCCACCTTGGCCAAAGTATTCTACGCGTGGCAGGACGGAGGCCGTAGGAGAGAGGCTCTCCTTCTGCTCCGAAAGCTTCTCGCCTCGCGAGGCACTGTGACCGACGAGAGCTTTCGTGCCTCGTTCGATGAGAAGGTAGTGACGGTGACCCTGCGGCTTGTCACGTCTGCCGCCGCGCAGGACGGAAGCAGTAGTAGTTGTAGCAGTAGTGAGTCCTGTAGCCCAACGCGGGGCGAGAGGAGGGAGCTGGTCAAGACCATTTTGGCTGCTGCGCCGCATGAGGCGCTTCGACGCCGCGTGTTCAGCCCACTCCTCGCGTTTGCGCGACTGGAGAGTGACTGGGACTTTGCGGCGCGCGTTCTGTCCATGGCCACAGAGCGGCGCATCGAGCTGTGGGACGGCGACTACCACGAGGCCCTCGCGACCGTTGAGCTTGCTGAGAAGGCGGGAAGCACTCGCGACGAAACGCGAGAGCGCTTGGACACCGTTCTTGGCATTATGGCGGCGCACCAGCCAGTGGTCGGAGCCGAGAACGCAGTGCTGGTGCACCGGCTGGGTGGGGGAAGCATGGAGTGCACTGTGTCGGACACGGGGGAGTGTTCACGCTGCAAGCAGACTCTCTCCAGCTTCGAGCTGACGGAGGAGGACCGTGCTGGGCTCCTGCAGGATATTGAGGCGAAGCTCATCTCACCGCGCATCGAGGGCGTCAGCCACTACGAACCTGAGAAAAAGGTCACGGAAGAGGAGAAGCGCTTGCGAACGGATCAGTACGACGCCTTCAAGAAGGCACTTGCCGATCTGCCGTACGACACCGTCATTGATGGCGCGAATGTCGGTTACTATGGCCTCAGTAGCTGGTACGCCGCGGCGAAGCGTGAGGACCTGCTTCGGCGCGCGTCGCAGGGCAGCGGATCCTCAGCAGTGGTAGCGAATGATGACGGTCCCGAAAGCGCGGAGGCAACTGGATCACCTGCGAACGCGCTCGCGTCTATCCCGGTGCACCCGCCCTTCCCCGTGGATGTCGCACCCAAGTTTGCGCTGATCGAGAGCATTAGGCAAGAAGCAGTGAGGGTGGGTAGACATCCGCTCATCATTCTTCACAGCCGCCACGTGACGCACGGCCCACCGGAGAACATGGCGCTGCTGCGCACCTGGCGAGAGCAGAACGCCTTCCTCGCGAGCCCTGCCTTCTTAAACGACGACTACTGCTGGCTGTACGCAGCCGTTGCCCGCGCAAACACGTTCATTATCTCCAATGACCTCATGCGCGACCACCACTTTCTCATGCTCAGCCGGCGCTTCTTCCTTCGGTGGCGCCAGCGCCACCGCATCACCTACAAGGCATTCTACGCCCACGAAACGGGCACAGCGATTCCCAAAATCCGGATGCCGCGGTGCTACTCCGTGTGGGTTCAGCGCGCCGTTGCCAAGGGTGTGGCGCATTGGCACGTTCCTTATCTCTCCTCGATCCCCATTCTCGATCAAGCCACCAACCGAACCACGAAGACGGGGGCCGACGTCGATCTGAGCAAGGACGGCGACGACACCTGCTCCGCCTGGGTGTGCACGAGTGCATGGGGCGAAGGTCGATACCACGACGAGAAAGTGGAGTGACGTGCGCGAGAGGACTGTGGCGTTTGTGTGCCCCCCTCTCCCCCTCTTTCTGCGCTACTGCCCCCACCGTTGTCGTTGCTAAGGAAACAAACTAGCAAACACACGAGAGATACTAATCAACATCATCATCATGGAGAGTGAGCAACAACGGTGATCACCATTCATGACATGTTGTCCCAAGGCAGGTGGGGCGAGCTGAGGCAAGGCATCTGCTCCATCCGCCCGCAGCATGGCTTTCCTGCGTGGAGAATCAACCTCGTTGGAGGTTGTCAGGCAAGCGTTGTGCGGGTGAAGCCGGTTTGTGAGCACCGCGAGCTCGCGCGATCTCCTCCCATCTGTCTACTCCGCCGCCTCCTCTTTCTTCTCTCCCCTCCCACCCCTGCCTTCAAGGCCGTTCATAGGACTCTTCTTTCATCAGGGCAAACACTCCGCCATGACCAAGGGTACCACCTCGATGGGTCAGCGCCACGGGCGCACCCACATCCTGTGCCGCCGCTGCGGTCGCAACGCCTACCACGTCCAGTGGGAGCGTTGTGCCGCGTGCGCGTTCCCCCGCCCGAGCCGCCGTCGCTTCAACTGGTCCGTCAAGGCCATCAAGCGCCGCCGCACCGGCACCGGCCGCTGCCGCTACCTCAAGGTCGTGAACCGCCGCATCGCCAACCACTTCAAGACCCCCAAGTCGTAAAAGCCCCCCTGAGCCGGTCGAGAGGGATGGCAGACGGAGAGACTCCCATACGCCAAAGCAAACTCACGCCGTGAAGGATGCACTTCACCCGCTTGTTTCCTCACTCATTTTTTCATTCCATCCATCCCCAAACCAAGAAGACGAGCGTACTGGAAGGGGGGAAGGGGGAGTCGTACACTGCTAGCGAGGACTGTTTTGGACTCGTCTGGTCAGCGCAGCTCCCTTCCCAGTTCACTGGGAGGATGGTCGATCTCCCTTTCCCCTCTCTTCATCTGTCCAATGTGCCAGAGTGTAGTTCCCCGCGGGGGATGAAGGGGTTGTGACCAAAAGGACTCCCTGCAGTTCGGTTACCACCATTCTTCCTCTTTGAACAATAAAGACGAAATCGCCACTCGCTCTACTCCCTTCCTCCGTCTTCTCCTCGTAATCTTGGTCGTTGCGACTTGTGGCGTGGTGTCTGCTGGGACACACGCACTTATCCCAAGTCTTCTACTGTGTGCTCTCGGCCTCGCCTCCTCCCTGAAACAGACACACATCCACACACATTCACACGTGTCGCTGTACTCCCACAGTGCCGCAGGGGAATGCATTACGCCAGGGCGCTGGTGAGACCCGCGTCCCAGCGCACTCTCCGCTCCTTGGAGTCCCGCGCGACAGCGAGAATCCCCGTGGTACAGGCGGGACTGGTAGACGCTGTCGGGGACGTGCAGACGGTGTCTCTCCTTCATCCGGGCCACTTCACAACGCTTCTCGAAGGTACGTCGTCCCTGGAGGATGCGCTCGCCGAGGTGACGAAGGCACGTACCGCGGTGCTGGGCAGGAGGGATGCCGAGGCCTCTGACAACACATCGTCTCAACCAACGCTGTACGTCAAGGACAGCACGGGAGCGGCACGCGAGGAGCTGGAAAAGCGCCAGGATCGGCTGTTGGCCAAGTGGGAGGGGCGACTGCTAGCGCGAGACTTCCACCGCGTTGCTGAGTTTGTGAAGGCTCTGCTGGAGAGATCGGAGAACAAGGTGGAGTTCACCGACGCCGACATTGCCGCATACAGGGGAGTTGTCGAGGCGCTTTGCGCGACCGACGCCGAGGCGGCTTTGGCTGTGGCACTGAACTCGAAACTCCCTCCGTTGAACGCTGGGGCCAGTGGCGCGCTGGCGAAAATGGTTGATCTGAGCGCGCGGGCCGCGATGGAGGCCTTCCTGGACGCCTTTGCCCCGCGGGACGCGACCCTGGTCGCCAACGAGACGTGCGCCACACAACTTGCGTGCCGCATTCGCCATGAGCTGAGCCGGGCCGTCGAACCTGACAGACAGGCATCCAGAAGCACGCGCGAGAAGGGCGGCGCAGAAGGCGACGTGCCGGCGCACTCTCTTCCGCACAGCACCACCACCACCATCACCACCACCACCACGCAGCTGTGGGCAGCAGTAATGTCTCAGTGCTTATCCCGCAGCGTAGTCGACCCGGGAACCGTGCTGGGGAGTGACGCCTCCGCGGTACAGCACTGGGCTTCCACAATGGTGCCTTCACACGCACTCCCTGCCGAGCGGGCAGATCAACTTCGGCGAGTTGCGAAGGCACGCCACTTGTTGCCGCGCCGGATGCTGATGGACGCCCTGAGCGTCACCTGCCTAGAGGACCTGGAGCGTGAATGGGTTCAGGCTGCAGCGTTCAACTCCTCTGCCAAGGTGGCAGGGGACCAATCCGCGCCAGTAGGCGGTGCCTCGCAGCTGCACCCCGCCGCCGAGAGTGTGTATCAGCAGCAATCCCTCTCCCTCCTTCTCAAGGACCCGAAGCGCTATCTGGTAGGAAACCGTCTGCTGCGCCAATACGCCACGTTGTTGGAGCAAGGGCACCTCGGCCCAGACGACCCCAGCTTCGCCGCCTTCCTGGAGGAGTGCGGCGAGTGCCATGACGCGCCAGCGGAGCACGGGAGCACCGGCACCGGCACCGAACAGGCAGCCATCAGTGACCGCCCCGAGGTGATCCGCTTTACGATGCAGGCACCTGCTGCAGGTGTCTCTGTCCGCGAGGCACTCCGAGATCTGGCTCCCTTCTGCTCCTACTGGACCACGCTGCTTTCGGTGCCGCGTCTGGACGAGATTGTGTCGGTGCAGGTGGCCCCGTTCGGCGAGCTGCGCGTGGAGGTGCGATTTCCCCATGGGCACGAGTGCGTCACGGTGGCGGCGCTGTCACGCGCCTCGTCTGCCCAACAAACGCCTGCACCAGCGCTTGCCGTCCTCTACGAAGATGACAGCATCTTGGTACTGGACAAACCAGCCGGGCTGGCGACCACACGCCACGCCCTCAGTTGCACGCAGCTGGGAGAAGGCGTGACGGATCTGGTTTCTGAGCTGATGGCAGGAGAATCCTCGAGCACCCCCACCCCCGTGTCCCGAGTGTTCCGCCAGGGACAGGTGCACCGGCTGGACCGCGAGACCAGTGGTTGTCTTGTGGTCGCTAAAACCGATCGCGCGGCCGACTCTCTGCGACACCAGATGGGAACAGGCGGGGCGTTTGGACACGACGGGAAGGCGTATCTCGCGCTCTGTGTGGTGCTCGAACCAGAGCTCAGCCTTCTGCCGTTGAGCGGCACGCTGACGGATCCTGGCGACACCAAGGTCCGCACTGCGTACCGCATCATCCGCTTCTTCCGCCGCAGTCGCGTTGCGCTCGTCGAGTGCAAGATTCAGCAGGGCAAGAAGCACCAGATTCGCCGGCATCTCGCCGCAGACGGTCTGCCCATCCTTGGCGACCTTGAGCATGGCGGGTCGGCGTCCTGCACCCCGCTGATCAGCCGTGTGGCTCTTCACGCCCGCTACCTGTCCCTTATCCACCCGCTCACAGGGGAGTCTCTCTCCTTCACCGCACCCATCCCCGCGGACTTTCACAGGGCCTTGTCCGTACTCTCACACACCTCGTAAACTAGGAGCGTGTATACATGTATATATCGTGTGCACACCACAAAGACGGACTGGTGCTGCTTGCCCCCCGCTCCCGTGTCCGTTTCCGTCCCCCCCCCCCCCGCCTGTCGGTCACACTCCGTTGGGCACGGACAGAGCTGCAATTCTCCTCATGCGGAAGGTAGTCATGGCTTGTCTTGTGTTGCCACGCAGTAAACCCCCAGCTCCTCTCCTTCCCCCTCCTCCTTCCTCAGCGAACATTAGGGGAGCTGTATAATATATAGATAGCGGAACACTGCCCAAGTCCTCAGTGCATAGAAGTCATCCCCATCCCCCCTCCTTCCTCCTCCCTACCTCTGACGTGTGGTTTCCTCCCCATGGCGAGCCTGTCTCATCTGGAAGATCAGATTAACACGCTGAATGCGCTGAACCGGTCGAGCGCGAAGGCCCTTGACACGTTCGCCGACACATCAAATGCCATATCTGTCCGTGCGCGACAGATTACGCGAGATGTGAAGCCTTGGGAGGTGGCCCAGGAGAACATTGCTCTGACGATCGAGGAGATGTCCAAGGCGGCACGGTGCTACCACCCCCCACCCACTCTCCACGCAGTGCTCACCCGCCGAGAGAAGAACCCGGACACCGTGGCGCGCTGCATTGACTACCTGGTGTACACGGACGACTACCTCAGCTCCCACCCGCCCAACGACTACGGCGACGAGATCCACACACGGACGGAGGCGCAACTGCGCCAAATTGTGCTGCTCAGTGAGGAGATGATTAAAACAAGCTTCCTGCGCGCGCTCGAGAGACCCCTCACGGCCACCAACGCAGCAGCAGCAGCAGCTCCTTCCCTCGGTGCTGCTGCTGGCGGCAACGAGAGACAAACACTGTCCATGGCGGTGGGAAGAGGCCTCATTATCAAGAACCCATCCGCGCTGGAGGGGGTGGGGTCGGTTATTCAGCGCCTGGGAGAGAACTTCAATCGCACAGAGGTCGTCCAGCACGACATCGCGACCCTTCTTGAGAGTCGCCTCAAGGCCCTCGTGAACAGTCAGTTCGACAACGCCTACCGCGAGGAGGAGGTGGGCAAAGCGCAAACCTCGACGCACGCGAGCATGGCCCCGGTACTGAAGCACTACCAGCGGGGTGACCATCGCCTGCTTGGCGTCAGCAGGATGGCGCGCAAGGCTGTCACGGAGGTGGCTGACTGTGTCAAGGAACACATCATCACCCCACTGGATGAGGACTACGCCGTGGCGGAGATGCCCGGGACGCTTGCGGCGAGTGTCCTTGACATTGTCATGGCCCGCGCCATGGCCGTTGTGCACTTTGACAAGTCGGTCTTCCAAAACCCGACAAAGATGTTCGTGGACTCGCGAGGGCAGGGCATCGGGCTGTGCCCAGGTGTACGGTACTTCAGGGATGTTGTCTTTGCGGGGCTGGATCTCGTCGAGGAGCTCTGGAACTGGAAGGCGCTCGCGAACTCCCTCCCCGGGGAGCGCGACAACTTCATTGACCATGTCGACAACGCCATTGAGAGCTTCGTGTTCGAGGTACGGGAGCTCCTCGACGGCTACGTGTCCTGCAAAGGAGCCCTTGACAAGGCCCTGCTGAAAGAGTACACCATCTCGCGGCGCCGCACTGAGTGGTTTCCGTCGATTGACTGCACCGTCCACGAGTCGGCGACCAACGTCCTCTACTTCCACAAGGTGCTTCTCACCTCCTACTACGGGGCCATGAAGATTGCCCTGTTTGGGAACACCCTCAGCCCACACGCAGAGCACGAGGCCGTGCGCGAGGTGGAGGACTACCTCATCCGCTGCGTGCTGGGCACCGTGCAAGAACTCAACGTCATTGCTGAGGCAGCGGTGGAGCTGCAAACAGATGCCGAGGAGAAGAACCACCGGCGCGTTGGCGGTGCTCGCGGCGCTGGCGCCGTGCGTTTGCTTGGGGGAGAGGAGGGGGCACGGCTTAGCCCGCCGATCTTTCTGCTGAACAACATCATCTTCCTCGAGGAGAACTACCGCCGCGAGCCCTGCTTCACGCAGCGCACGATGGAGGTCGACCCGGGCGACACCGCGCTAGGCGCGGCGTTGCCACCGACATCGCCTCAGCAGCAGCAACAGCAGCGGGAATCGGGGAGTCCCCAGCGCTCGTCGATGAAGGGGGGAGGTGGTGGTGGACGGAAGGAACCAACTGGCCCCGTCTCGGTCCCCATTGTCGCCCACGTGCTGGCTATGCTCGCCGACGAAAAGGAGCAGTACATTGACGAGTTCGCTCGCTCCTGGGATAGCTGCTTCCCCACCAACGAGGGCAACGATGACCTGGGCTCGATCAACCCGGACGCTGCCCAGCCTCTGCGCAAGGCACAGCGGATGGCCGTAAAGAAGTGGTACAAAGTCGTTGGCGAGCGTTTGGCAGACAAGATCCGCGATTGCCGAGTGGAGGCCGTCATGTCGACAACGATCCGCTCGAGGCTCATTGACCTCTCCCTCACCGCAGTCCAGGAGCACTTTGACGCGTTCGAGGACGTCTTGCAGGGGCGGGAGTGGTCCTCGCGGCCGCAGAAGTGGATGCCCTTTACCCGAGAAGACCTCATGGACCAAATCAAGAAAATCTTCTGACCTCTGCGGCCATTCTTCCTCCCCTTTTGCCGTTGTACTGCCATTTCCTTTTTGCTTGCTTCCCTTCATTGCCCCCCTTTCCGACGAAGAAAGAAGAAGAAGAGAGAAAGCGATCCCACACTACGCGGCTCACTCTGGGCCAAGTGGGGGCGTGCTATTGTCCTGCCGCCAGAACTGCCACACCAGCACGCAACTTACCTGCACCAATCCTGCCAACCCTTCCCGTCACCCAAAGATCCTCCCCTTCTCCCTCCGCGCGTGGCGTTCTCCTTATTCCGTTCCGCCGGAGAAAGCAGGTGTCTTGAGGAGAGCCAACAGCAATGAGCAGCGCAAGTGCGTTGCAGACACCCACCCTGCATCCGTTGGCGGAGAGCTGCAGCGGAGCGGCGGGTGAGCCGGGGAAGTTGGCCGTACAGCCACGGGAAGTGAAGTTCTCCACGGTTGTCGCCAGCGGGGAGAGTCGCTTCTGCGAGGCTAACAGCAGTCGGCGCGGGGGGAAGGTGCCAACGAAGCTGCACGCCCTCACCGCGCGTAGCGCCAAGCGCACCTCCTCGTCTGACCTGGAGAAAGTGGCGGCGGATGATGCCAGCGCGAAACCGTCGTCGTCGGGCAAGTCAGAGGCCAGCGCAGCTTCCGGTGTCCACGCAGCCACACAGGAGCACGTGTCGGCACCGGGAGCACAAGGCCTTTTCATCGTGCCGAGCGGGAAGGGTGCCATGGCTGGCGCATTCGCCGTGCAGCACACAAGCGACAACACCACCGGTGTGGGCCTCTCGGAGAGCGGCGCGAGGCAGCGCAGGCGTCGGAATGAACCGAACTCGCGCGAGCCCCGCCGCGGCCTCGTAAGCAGCACCACGGGGCCGCCCAGATGGCTAAAACAAGGCAAAGACAGAGGCAGCACACTGCGCGCGCTGGCCCCCCTTCCCGCGACACCGTCAGACGCACACAAAGGACACAGTCTGCATATTGAAGGCAACTCTTTCTTTCCAGTCGAACAGTCCCCTCACGGTGCCTCCGCCGCGCTGCTGCGGCTCAGCGAGGCGGTGTCGCAGGAACGCCGCCTCCGCGAGCAGCTGGAGGACACCCGCCGGGCCAAGCTCAGCGCCTTTCGCAGTGTTATCAAGATCTTCCTGCAGTCGTGGCAACCCGTACCGCGGCGGGAGCTCGCCGTGACAGGTGGTGAGAAGGGCCCTTCTCCGTCCGCTGCCGCCTTTCCTGACGCGCTCGCGATGGCGAAGTGCTCTGTCGTCACCAACACGCTAGTGACAACCATTCAGACCTACATGCGCGCAAAGCAAACCGGACAACTGGTCACCGCGTTAGCGAGCATCCACGGCGTGCTGGGTGACTCGTCGCTGATGAACATGGACAACCATGTGGCACTTAGTCTGCGCTCCGATGCCCAGTCTCGCCGGCAGGCGAGTGCGGCGGTGCGGGACACCATCCCCAGCACATCCGCTTCCTTCTTTGACGGTTCGATGACAGATGCATCTGTTGAGGACGTGCTCGACACGAGTGAGGTGGCGCGCCTGCGTCAGCTGTACTTTGACTACTTCGACTGCGAGGCGGTGCCGCTCCCTCAGCTGGAGGAAGCCAACGCCAGAGCAAACGGATTCGCTCCCCCGAGTGGGTTCCCTTTCCACACTGATCTGCTCGCCAGCACCAACCCCTCCAGTGTGTTTTCGGCCACCTTCACCTCCTCCTGCGACGCGGCGGAGCGCGGCCCGGATGCTGAAGCCTGTCTCTCATCTCAGCGATCCCTGTGAGTGCGTCAGGGAGCCACATGTGGCGTATCTGGCTCCGGTGTTCACCATGTTCAGGTCCCCCTCTCCCACCTCCTACCCTACGTCAAACCACAGCGCACAGGCACATAAACTCTTGCACCATGTTCATCTTTGATTCATCTCTGGAATGATGTACACTATCTGAGCCTCCCCTCCCCACTTTACTTTTGCAAGTGGCTGTCCTACAACAGCCGCACCTTCCCCAATCCACTTTTGCCTATATCCAAACGAGGAGAGGTGTTGTGCGCAACTCACAGGTTCTCAGGCCAAATGAACCGCGTGTATGCATTTGCCACGACTATCTGCCAGAGTTGCCATTTGCCCCCCTCCGTCTGTTGTAAACCTCGCCGATTTCTCTCCCCCATTCCCTCTACCCTCTGCTTTCAGCCTCTGCCGTCTTCCCTCTCCGTTCCTGTTGGTGCTTTCTATTGTTGTAGACGATAGGAAAGCCGTAGGCAATCGCCGAACCCAACGTCCACTGCCACCGTAGTCGAGGGAGCGGGAACGGGGATGGAGACGGCAACCCCATCGCCGCCGTCTGAGTCACGAACGGCGAACGGGCGACCCGTACGGAATGCTCCGCCCACGCCCGCTGTGCTGTGTACCTTTGTTGTGATGGACAAGGACGAGGCGGTGCGAGAGTTGATCGAGAAAGCGGCCACGTCATCGATGCACCGCTTCGTCATGGTGTCGGGACTGACCTCCCTGAATGGAGTCATTGCCAAACTGCACGACGAGGTAACGGCGGCTTTCCTCAGCACACGGCACGCAGGTGTCTTTGACGAGGCGACGCGCCTCTGCCACAAGCACGGCGTCCCCACTGTCATCCTGACCGAGCCGGAGGGGCTCGCGTCGCCGGATGGCGAGAAGGATGGAGAGGTGGGCCAACGTTGTCCGTTCGACGGCATCGCTGCTGGGCCCGTGGACGGTGAAGGCGGCGTGGCGTATCTCCTCCACAAGCCCCTCACGAGGGAGCAGTGGGAGCTGTGTGTGGAGTGGTGGCAACGACGGGCTAGTGGCGGCGCTGCGGACCCCACGTCCACACCCGGTCTGCCGGCAGTCGTCTTCTCGCCGCCCACTCTGGGGGCGGTCCAAAGCGGTGGCGAGGGCAACTCTGGTGGTGCGAGCTGTCCTGCTCCAAACGGCGTTCGGAGTCACTCTGCTGAACGAAAGGATCGCTCTGTGGAGTACACGAAACTGTGGGTCATTGGGGCAGGGGCAGGGAGCATTGTCGATCTGGTTCAGGACCCGCTCACGGACAGCGTCGCGGCGCGCAAGACGGTTATTGTGTCTGTGGACCACCGACTTTCCGATCTGTGCACGGAGGTGGAGATCATGAAGCGCGTGACGGGGAACCCGTACGTGTTGGGCTTCTACAGCAGCTTTATGCCGAGTCCCCGCGAGTTCTGCATGTTCTTCGAGTACTGCAAGTATGGGTCACTGCGCCAGCACGTGAGGAGGCTTCCGAAGAAGCGGCTGCGGTACGCTTATCTCGCCATGTACGCTCACCAGCTACTCACGGCTGTGGACCACGTGCACGGCTGCGGTGTCGCCCATCGAGACATCAAGACAGCGAACATTCTTTTGTTCGACAAGTACCACCTCAAACTCGCAGACTTCGGCTCAGCCACAACAGATCCCCGCCTGGCGGGGCGTCCTGCGGGAGGCACGGTGCAGTACCTCGCCCCCGAGCGCCTCATTGAGCTGGAATGCACCAAGTGGAAGCCGAACTCGATGGAGGCGCTCTTCGCAGAGGATATCTGGTCCTGTGGCCTGAGCTTGCTGGAGATCGCCGGCGCCTACCCCCCTGCTCTGCGCAATGAGAGCGACATGTCCGGCTTCATGAAGGTGTACATGACGCTGCGCGACGAGCACCGGGAGCTCGACTTTGACATCCCCGTCGATGGACCATCGCTCGCTCCGCTGCAGTCCAGCATCATCGCATTCATGCGTCGCATGATTCGCCTAAATCCCACCGAGCGTGCCACGGCAGCGGAGCTCCTCTCGGACCCCTTCATGTCCACCGCCAGTCTTGCCCGCTCGGAAGACACGCAACTGTTCACGTCTGCCACGTCGCTCCAGCCCAGTTTGTACTCGCGCGGAAACGTCCGCGCCTCGATGGCGTCGTCGGTGTTCACCGCTTCTGACTTTGTCGATGACGGCGAAGACGGCTGGAGTGATGAGGATGTCCACATGTCATCCGTTTTTACTCCGAGACGAGAAAGATGAACAGGCGGCGTGCTCTCTCCCCGTCCTTGCCGCGGCGGCGAGGGAGACACGGCAGCAAAGATGAGCACGGCGCCGACACCACAGGAACGGCATTCCGTCCCGCTTCCCAAGGAGATCACAGCCCCCCCCCCCCCCCAAACACACACGTGCTTCGATGCAACGGCAAGTGAACCTCCGTGTGGATTCCGCACTTGTTTCTCCCCCACGAGCGAACAACAACAAACAATAACACGGACAATCCCTTTAGCGTCTTTTGTAAAGTCGCAGCATTGTTCCCTGTCCCACTGCTCCCCGTATCTACGACAGGGAGCGGTGAGCCACTTCACACCGTTCATTGCCCACCACTGTTCCTGCGTGCCCTTTCCGTCCCCTTGACCTTTGGGCCATGTTGACAAGACCCATCCTTCACACGTTCACACTACCCGTCTCTCCCGCTTCTCAGACATGCAGGACGATACGAGAGAGCACAACCCCGGGCGGAAGGAGTTTTGGCACAGCTTCTACGGGGAGGATGGGCGTCTCCAGGCGAAGGAGTGGCAGAACCGCAAATCCGCTGAACTCCGCGAGCAGGGCAGCTTGAGGGACCACTACGAGTGGTTCATGCTCTACCCCGTGTACGAGGCACCTCTCGCCGAGGCCTTGCGCGGTCTTCTACGTGGCGCTGCACCCCGTCCCACACAGCCGTGTCGCTTGCGCGTCTTGCATGTGGGGTGTGGCAACAGCGACCTGTGCGATCACCTGGTCGTAACGGTCAACGATGTGTGCGACTCCGCGGAGTTCTCCACACCCGGATCCGCGTGGGGTGGAGCGCTGCGACGTGCGAAAGGAGGACAGGTTGAAATCCTAAACGTCGACATTTGCCATGAGCTTGTCGGCTACTTGGCGAACCGTTTCCCGCAGCGCCGCTACGCCGTCGGCAACTGCTGTCAGATGGTCTGCGACGCCGACGCGGACGCTAGCGACACCGCCTCCCCCCATGCGAGTGGTCATGGCTCTCCTGACGCGGCGTGGTACCACTATGACGGGGCGGATGTGCCCACCGCGTCGGCCGATCCGTTGCTGTCGCAGGCGGCGCTGTTGGCGTTAGGTGGGGTTCGCGCGAGCAGTGTGGACATTGTCTGCGACAAAGGGACAATGGATGCGCTGATGAGCGCGTTCGCTGGCGAGTACAATCCGAATGTTGCGTCGTACGCGGGAGAAGTGCTTGGTGTGTTGCGGCCCGGCGGGATCCTGTTTCTGATCTCCATCAACGCCGAGGATGTGGTGTCCTCCTACCTGCTGGCTGCAGAGAACACGAGGGACCCGCGAAAATCCTTCCAACTAGCCCAGCAAGTGGTGTTGGAGCTGTCCCCTGGGGACAGGCAGCGACTTCGCGTGGAAACCCTCGGCTCTCGCTACAACTGCTACACCTTCCACGTTCATTGCGACTAGGCAGCGTGCCTGGCCATCTGGCGCAGCGACTCCTCAGTGCAGAAAAACAGAGGAAAGAGAACGGAAGACAACGAGGATCGAGAGAACAAGAGCACGGCGGGTTGAATGGGAGCCTCAGGCATCGCGTCACTACCGATGGGTCTTCACGCCACTTATCCTACCCCCACCCCACCCCTCTCCTCTCCTCTCCTCTCCTCTTTCCTCTCTGTGAATCATCTCGTCACTGCGCTGGTGTTTCTTGTTGCATCCTTCCGCACCGGGGAGGACACGAAGCGATAACGCTCAGCTGAGCGTGGGTGGATGTGGAAGAACGGAGTGTGCTCCTAACATACTGAAGCGCAGGCAGTCGTCTACTCCGGCTGCTTGACCATGAGCTCCAAGTACGACATCATCAAGCTCAAAGTGCACTTGTCCGAGGATCACTTTTACACCTTCTCTCGCTTCCAGCTATCCCGAATGCTCATGTTTTGCAAGATCCCGGAGCTGCCTGCGATCAAGATCGCTCTTGACGTGAAGCGGCACTTTGTGAACCAGGACCGGATCGACACCTCGCAAGCAGAGCTGGAGCGAGTGCTTCAGGAGATCATGTCGCTCTACGGGTACGGAAGTGGGCACGGCCAACTGCTGCCGGTCATCACGTCCTTTTACGTTGAGCACGTCCCGCTTGTTGTGCTCGTGTGTGGTGGTTGCAGATCTGGCAAGACAACCCTGGCGCAGCTCTTGGCCTCTAGGCTAAACTGCAACGCAGTGCTCAACACTGAAATCCTCAGGGACGTTGTCGACGTCGTTTCCCCGACGGAAGAGGATGAGGGGGAGGTGGCGGAAGAAACGGAGGAATGGGGCGAGAATGCGATAGTCGCGGCGTGGCAGCGCAACTGCCAGAGGGTCCGCAGCGCTGTTGCCGCCGAGTTAGACAAGGCCATGCACGAAGGCAAAGTGGTCATCGTGGAGGGTGCCTTCATCGACCTGTGCCTCTACCAGGACCGCTTCCGTGCGCGTGAGTCAGCCACTGGGGACGATAGCGGTGGCATCCTCATGGGCATTTTTCTACGGATCACGTCGCACACCGCGGCGGTTGCGGCCCATTGGGGCCAACATAAGCAGTGCCGCAAAGGTGCGGTAGCAGCACCAGTAAAGGGGACGGAATCACAAATGGAGGCGGGTGAAACTGCAGCCGGGCCGACGACGACGGGGTGCCTACCAGGACCAGAAGACGCTGTTACGGCTCACCAAGCCCGCTCCATCTTGGCGACCTTCACAGAAGACGAGCGGGAGGAACTCAGTGCGGTCGCCAGCCCCCAGAGCGGTGCCGCAATGGTGCCGCGTAGTTCCTCAGCTGACACAGCCGACAACGCAGTCATTTGGACAGTGAACATTGGCAGCTTGGAAAGCCTCCCCGCGGTCTCGGACGCGGTTCATTCCACGATTGTGGACAAGATTCTCTCTGCTCTTTACCGACGCGGGTGCCTGAATGGACACCAGTACGAAGCGTTAAAGTCGAAGTGACAGCTGTTGCTGCTTCCTCTCTCTCGGGGAAGGAAGGATCGCGCCACTCCCTCCTACAGTTTGCCACCCCACACAGATTTGTATGCAGCAAACGAGTAACAATGCCAGTTGCTGGCTCGTGCAGTTCCCACTCGTCATCCACGTTGCGTCTCTCTCTCTCTCTTCCGACAGCCTGAGAGCCTTGTTGTCGGGCATATTCTGCAGTTATCCCATGAGGGCAGCTTGCGTGACCAATTGACCACTTCCCTCCCTCCCCCCCCCTCCCTCCTCTGTCTCTCTTGTCAAGAAATAGGAACGAAAGGCCCCGTTTGGTAGGAGAGAGAACGATCTCCAGTGGGGAACTGTGCCTGCAGATCCCTTTTTGAGGCTTTGCACCACCGCCATCCTTATCATCGGTGCACCGCGCTCTCGTCACTTCTTCTCTTTTCTTCATCTCCTTGCCTTGTCGCTGCCTGTTGGTCGTGCTGATTGTAGGGGCGCCATGAACTTTCTCCGTGGCATTCGGAACCGCGCAGCGGGGGTGCAGTTCGACTCGGACAGTGGCTCCTCGTTCGGCTCGGGCCGCGGGGGCTCTCAGGACGACGGGAGCGAGTCGGACTATAGCGACGAGAACTTCGGACGCGACGGTCTCTCCCGTACTTCTCGGAGCGCGGGGGCTGGCAAGGCGGATGGCTCCTCCCAACCCTTTGCTGGGAGCATGCGGCGTCCCACCAGCGCCCGCAGCCACGACTCCCACCGCGGCGGCGGGGGAGGCAGCTCGGGCCGTCGCACTCCACCATCGGTAGCGAGCCCGCGTGGGCTCGTTCAGGGCGGGCACCTACGGTCCTTGAGCAATGGCGGCGTGACGGTTCCTGTAGCCTATGCAGGTGGGGCACTCATTCCTTTGAACCGCGGCGCTCTCGTAGAGAGCTCGCGTGGCGGCAACTCTCCTCGCAGCCACGGCAACCACCTGCTCACCACTTCGCAGACACCACAGCAGCAGCAGCGTCAGGAGCAGCTAAGCTCGTCGCTACGCAGCATGAATGCGTCGCTGGCGTTCTCGCAATACATGGCGAATGCACTTGTGGAGAAGAAGCCTACGATGAACATTCTCGTCATTGGGGCCCCCCAGGTGGGCAAGTCCATGTTTGTGAACGCGTACCGCGCCGCCGTGACGAACTCGCTCAAGTGGCCCACAGCCCCCGTGGGCATTTGCGGCTTCTACGGCACCACGTCTGTTGAGCCGTTTCCCAACCACCCGACGGAGCCGTCGTGGATGTGCATCGACACCCCCGGCCGCTTCTACGATCGCGACAACGAGGCAGTGCTGGAGAAGTTGGTGGAGGGCATGCCTTGGAAGACAAAGTTGGTGGGAGCGCGAGCAGCAACGTTGGCGGAGCTAAAGGACCTGACCCCCATTGCCGCAAACGCCGCTCACCAGTGCGTCATTGTTATCCCAGCCACTGACCTCGTCGAGGACCAAGGCTGGGGTAACGTGCTCCGGCTTCGTTGCCGCTACACGGCTGCCGCGGATGCGGGTCAGGTGATCCTGTACCTCAAAGGGGTGGCCTCGTTGCTCCGCGCGCTGTTGAACGACAGTGCACCGTTCGTGCTGATCAGCAAGATGGACAGGGTTGGCGGGTGCAGCTGCTATGCCGCGAAGGAAGCCATCCTCTCCCTTGTCTCGCAGTGTCTCCCTGTGAATCGAGTCTTCTTTGCCGCCTTCCCCGAGAGCACCACGGCGTTCTCCTTCAAGCAGAACCTGATCCTCGACCCCGCAACTCGCGAGAACCTCATCCGTCTCCACGAGGAAATCTGCTTTGCCGTGCAGTGGAAGCGTCGCATCAAGGACCTATAACCTTCTTCGTCGCCCCTCCCCCCTCCCACCCCCGTCCTCCCCGTTACAGTCTCCATGCGTTGACGTCGCCTTTGTGTTCCCTCTCCCTCACCCCCTCCATCCCATGCTTCTTCTCCGTTGATACTGTTGCCCCCCCCCCCTCCTCTCCCCCCCCCTTCTGACGCTGCTGGAGAAGACACAAACGTATCTCCTTCCCTGGACAAGGGCACGGGACGTGCGGGAAGGGATGTAACTGGTCACACAACATGCCTTGAGCCCCTCTCCCCCCTCTCCCCTCAGGAACGCAACGTGGCCGCACATGGCACCGGGGGCTCTGTATCTCTCTCTCTTCTCCTCTCCCTACGATTACTACTTCCCGCAGGACTGTCCCTTTGCGTGATCTTCAGCGCAACACCTATCGTTAAGCAGCAGTGGTGTAGGGAGGATTGGCGGGAAAGGGCGAGAGCAGCAATCGCGGGAGTATCTGAAAGGCAGTGCTGATGGACACGAAAGTAGGGTCTCTGCAGACGCCGTCAGCCGACGTGGAGCCGCTGTCGCGCGCGGTAACAGGGGATGTCTTCTTTATGAACCGCAACTGCTATGCCATGAAGGACCCGCTTGCCATCGGGCTCTGCCTGCTAACGAAGACGGAGAATCGCTTCGACCACGTTGGCATGCTTGTGAAGATATCGGAGAGCGACTTGGAGCGATTCCCAGAGACGAGGAGGCGCATTGTTGACAAGTCTCCCTCGGACACGTACGTGCTGGAGACAAACATGAACGGCATCACACTCTACTCGGCGGAGAAGAGAGTGGAGAGGAGTTCCGCGTACGAGTTGGCGACACGCACCGTTGACATCGACTCTCGTCGCATGTCGACCGAGGATGGATTCCCTGCAGATGGCGAGCAGCTAAATCACAGGATGCTCGGCATTCTCGAGGGCATGTACGATGCGCCGTACCAGGACGACTTTCTCGCCATCGCTCCCTCCATTTTCTCCCCGCCTGACAAGATGGACCGCATCAATGCAGCGAATAAGGTGAACCAGCTGCGCATGGAGATCGCTTCCCTTCGCTCCTCCCTTGCCCGGCATAGCACCGAGGACTCGGATCACACCCACGCGGCGGCTTACCGCGCACTCCAGGCGACTTACGAGAAGGCGGCGACAGATATACTCGACATATACTTCCCACACTTGCAACGCACCGCGCCAGCTGAGGCGGTGTGGGATACGGGCCACCTCGGCATCGATGGCGTGAACTACTCCCCAAAGATGGTGTGCACGGAGCTAATCGGCAACCTGTGGCTTCGTTCAGGCATCACGAACGGGTACATACCGGCCTCCTCGCTACGCCCCTTCGACTTTCTCGACGACTCCCGCTTCAACTTCACGGAGCGGGCCATGCAGTTGGGCAGCTTGGTGCCCCTCAAAGTCAGCAAGAAGTACCAACGGTACTGGGCGGACAGCGACAGCAACACCCAGGTCAGCGCCGACCCATCCAACGCCGCTGCGGCCGTCGCCAATGATTCCCATCTCCTCTTCTACAACGAGCTTGTGCGCTGTGGGGGGCTGCCTGGACGCAGACTCATTGCATCCCTCGCGGAGCTCCTACCCGATGGGCAGAGCGAGATCAGCAGCAGTGTGTCCCGTCGGTGGCTCGTGCAGTCAAGCGACCAAGACTGTGTGCGGGACCTCGGCGCGCGCCTCTTCGCTGTTGGCGTGCTCTTCTCCTTTTGGGCTCTCCCTTGTGCCCCCCTGACACTGCGCTGGGTCGAAGGGCAGGTTGGGCTTTTTCTCGTCCGCGGCAGTGTGTGGTCACTCGCGTGCGGTCTGCTCGCGCGCAATGTTGCCTTCGCGACGGTGCAGGGGCTGACCGCCTACGCACTCGGCGCCTTTGTTGCGGCGCCAAGAAACGGGACTGGCAGCACATGCCACGATGTCATGCGCACCAACGGGCCACAACAGCACTGTGGGGACGGTGCAGAGACTCTCTCGCCAGCGCGCCGGCCCTTTGTGGACTGGAGACACCCGTACTACGCGGTGGGTGGCGTGGTGGCGGCGTCCTCTGTGGTGGCGCACGCAGCGACGCAGCCTATTCTCAACGGCGTCCTGTCGCACCACTTCGGACCACTGCGTGCCGGGCCGCTTCCGAGAAGGCTGCTCATGCGCGGTGCGTATTGCCTCGCCCCGTTCAGCATTCTGCTGCCGATGCAAGGCTACTTTCTCAGCTGGTACGAGACCTGTGGATCCTTCGTCATCCCCGTTCGGTCCTCCGTCCTCCGTCCCCGCCAAGAGTTTCTGGAGAGGCCGGACTGGCCACATTTTCGCAACGACGCTCTTGTCGGCGCCTTTGGGGCCATGGTGGCCCTTGACCTACTTCTGTACCCTTTCCAAACCGGCGTCGCGCGCTCCCTTATCAAAGACCTGTACCATCCGCGGCCATCGCCCAGCATTGGGGGACGGCTTTTCCCAGCGTACCGGTACCGCTTTGCGGCGAACACGATCATTTCCGGCGTCACATGCGCCACACTCAGTTTCGTGTTTCACTTGCTCTAAGACTCCCTTCCACCCCGCACCCCGGCTTCGTGCGACTCTTGGGGGGTAGATATCTGTGTGCCCATCTGTATCTTTCCCCTTTTTTCCTTCTCATTGTTCCTCCCTCTCCCCCTTTCCCTCCGAGCCGCACGTGCCGTCCCCACTCCCGACCTCCTCCCACTTGTACGTATCGATGGCTACCATGCTGACACGTTCGGTTCTTTGGTGGCCTGGCGAAACACACGTCCCACGCGACAAGAAGAAAGGAGAAGTGTGGGGCGAAGGAAACTTGCCCAGTTCCCCGTTTCCTCTCTCCCTCACCCTGTTCTGCTGCGCCGCGCACGTTGCCCTCTTTCCCTCTCCGCCTCCCTCTCTGCCCTTCCCGTTAGATTTCAAGCGAAAAAGCCCCCCACGTCGTTCCTCTTCCCGCTTTTAGCTTTGTTATCCTACTATACATACTGGTTTTGTTGTTCATTGTGTCCAAGAATAATCTAATCCACATTTTCCTCCTCCCCCTTCCTCCCCCAGGTGTCTCAACATTCTCTTCTGTCTTTGCCTTGTTTACCTTCCCTCCTCCCCCCCTTCCCTCCTCCTCCTCGACTCTAACCCTCTCTTGACCTCTTCACCACTACACTCAAGTACGTCGACGCATACAACTATTATCGCGAAGAGACGGACCACTCCACTAGCATACAATTCGTACACCACTCACCAATACAAGAGATAGTCAGCTGCACGAAAGCTGTCCTGTTTCTCCCGCCAACTCCTGCGCGCTACTGACACAGCAAGACAAACGCAGAGGAGAGAAAGAGAGAGAGAAACAAAGCAGAGGGATATATAAGCATCGTAAATATACATAATAGAACGAAGGAATACGTAGTTAGCAAGAGGGGCGAAGCAATCATTCCGGTCTTGTTTTGGTAGTGTCCATCTCTCCCCCTATTCCTCGTCATCGCCTGACGCCTGCTTTCCTCTTTCCCGTAAACGAGCATCGAAAGATCACGGCCCACTTTTCGCATTACAGTTCCCCTCTACTGTGTGTTGCCCACTAGATTCACCGTGGGACATACAGAACGAAACTTGGAACCCGGTGCCCGACCTTTGGCTTCGCAGACGTTCACCATTGTCCCGTCCTATTCCTCACCCTCTCTCCCCCCTGCACTTGCTCCCTGTTCTCTCTCCCCTGGATCTTTCCCTGTGCCCACATCCCCAACTTCTTCGACCCTGGTCATTCTCCAACTGCTTGCACCTCTCTCTCTCTTTATAACCCAGAGGATTCCCAGGAGACGGGTCTTTTCACCTTGTTCACGCTACCACCGACACTTCTCTCTCTCTTTCCTTCCTTCACACTTTCTTCCTTGGTGACCCCCCCCCCCCATCCCTTTACCTTTCTTTCGGTTCTTATCAGTTCCCGTCTGCCTATCCTCTCCTAGTTGCTTTCGTCTTGCAACTCAGTTGACCTTCTCCTCCTCTTCTTGTTACTGTTTTCCAACTTGCCTCCTGCCCTCTGTGTATCAGCATCAGTGGGGCAGGACCGGTGAGCCAGTCCCTCTTTCCTAGCCTGGGCTTGCCTCATCTCGCTTCCTTTCGCCTTCTTTGCTTTCTCGAGAGGCAATAACAACACATTAGTTTTCCTCTTAGCCCTCTCTCCCCCTTCGCGTAGATACTGACCTCGATCCATTGTTCCTCCTTTCTCTCCCCACCCCCCACCACCTCCCGTCACCTCCTCCACACACACACACATACATCGCTCTCCACCACCACCACCAGCGCCATGAATCAATGGACACCAAACCAACGCCGCCAGCAGATCTCTGAGATGCTGCGAAACAAAGGGATTCTCTGCCGTGACTTCCTGCTAAACGGCAAGTGCCCGCGGTCTCCAACGTGCCCGTATATGCACGTCCACAATGGCGAGACACGCCCCATCCCCTGGAGCGTCTGCACCTTCTTTAATCAGGGTGTCTGCCTACGCGACCGGTGCGCCTTCTTCCACGGCACGCAGCAACAGTTGGATGAGCTGCGCGCCAGCGGCGCGGAGGTGTACCAGCCCCAGCAGTACATGCGGGTCGCCGTCCCACCACGCGAGTTTCTCAACCCAGACGGCACCATCGCCGTTGATAATGTGCCCATCCCCGCTCCGCAGCCCGCGCAGACATTCGCTGCCCCACCTCCACCAACACAACCTCAGCAACCCATGCAGATTTACCAATCTCTCCAACCGGTGATGATGCTGCCGCAACCAAGCACACTGGTCAGCGCTCCACAGATCCCGCAAGTCCAGTACCACTACATTCAGCAGCCACAGCAACAGCAGTTGAGCACCTACATGCCACAACAACCGCAGCCGACACAGCAGCCACAACCGCAGCCACCGTTGCAGCAACAAATCCAGCCAGACCAGCAGCAGCAGCAACCTATTCCCGGCTACACTATGGCAATGAACACGTATAGCGGCACCACCAGTGGCGCGAGCATCTCGGCCAACCAGATACCCTCCCCACACAATCCGCAGCACCAGTATTACCAACCGCAAAATAGCCAGCAGCTCTTCTTCCAAGTCCCACAGCAGCCGCAGCAGCAACCGCAACAACTGCAGCAACTGCAGCAACCGCAGCAACAGCACCAGCAGCAACAGCAACAGCAACTGAGGTAGACATAGAAGCTTTTTCCATCTCCCTTGCCCGCACACACCCTTCCATCTCTACCGCACAGGAGAGGTCCCCTCGTGAGAAAGCACACGCACAAAAGTGTTGGACTCGGAAACGACTGTCTCCGAGACCCACACGTGAGGATTTTGCGTGAGAGGGAAACCGGAATCCTGAGAAGGTGGCAGCGTCCCTCATGCACATATGAGTGCCGAGTGGTTCTTCTTTCTTGACCGTTGCCGCGGCGTCCTGTGCTCCTTATGGGCTTCGTAGAGCTTCAGCGTGAATCAAGTCCTCTTCCATCCTTCCCCCCCCCCCACCTTCTTTTGGCTTGGCGCCTGGGAAGGAGGAGGGGAGGATGGGCAAAACCGCCTTTACTGTCCGCTCTCGATTGGTGTGGCCCTTTATTTATCGTAATCACCTTCTGCTTGCGCGGGTACAGGGTCTCTCTGTCTATCTATCTCTCTCTCTCTCGTTGTCTTTCTTTGTTGTACATATGACATGTGTGTATGTGCGCGTGTGCTCCTTCTCTGTTCCCAGTCCACCAAAACTGAAGCAGTTGCCGCTAGGATAAACTGAGAAGGCAGAGAGACCGACAATGACGTCTCTTCGTTGTGTGACCCATCTTTGCATGCCCACATTCCCGCTGGAAGAGCACTTCACCCACTTTGGGGTTAGTAAAGGAGATGCCCTTGATTGCAGTGCTTTCTTTCCCTCTCACGCGTCCTTGTGCTGACCATCCGTTCTTTCCTTTCCTCATCCCTTGGGCACTCTCTTCCCACGTCCACCCCCTTCTTCTTCTCTCTCTCTTTTCTTCTTTTTGGCCCTCTCTCCTTTGCTTGCCGCTTCGCATCTCTTGTAGCGGAGCGTCCTAATAGTCCTTTCCTTCCCTCCTTCCCTTCCATCATCTTCTCCACTTTTTCCCGTTACGATGTCCGGTTGTGGTCGCCTCTCTCTATGTATCTCTGATGCGCCATGAACTCAATGAAGAAGAGTCCCTCCCCCCCCCCTCCCCTCTTCCCCCTCCTTTTCGTGTGCTCATCCGTGTCCTCGTCGCAGAACCTTCCCATGTGATATCTACGTACTGGGAGACGGCAGAAGAACTCTTCTTCTCTTCTCTCGTTTGTGAGCACAATAACCGAGCGTCTTGTTGCTGTGCACCACGACGCTTGCGTGTTCCCGAGTTCGACGACTTCGCACATTGCTTGCTTTCCCTTCTTCATTTCAATTCGGCGCGTGTGTTCTTTATGTCGGTACGGTGTTGCGTCTCACTCAACAGTCCACGTGACGTCGCCGTTGGGATCTCTCCTTTCCGCTGCAGAATGAGATGCTCCGTCGTCCCTGGCAAAGTAAGCGGAGGATGACGAAACGTGGGCCCCCGAGTTCCCTGACCCACTCTCCCCCCAATTAAAAAGACCACATCAGCGTCAACCCCTTATACATGTGTATGTAGTGTCTCCCCATCTCTGTTCTGTTGAACTTTGCTCACTTCCGGAGCGTACTCGACTTGTGGCGACATCTCTTCCTCCAGTGTGCCAGCTGACTCACAGATACTCTTCCCTAGACTAAACTCCCCCTTTTTCTGCCTTTCTCTTTCCCTCTCGTGTTCTTTCACTCCCCACTTCCTCCAACCTCCTTCTTCCACCCCCACCTCCCACCATCACCACCACCATAGCGCTCACTACTACTGGGCTTGCCACATCACGAACCGCTACCCTATGTAATGTATCACGATGCCCTCGTCCTCCGTCCCCCGTCACGCCCCAGAGTCGCCTCTCCCCCCAGTCTCCCTTTCTTTGTTTCCTTCCTTTGTTTGTACCGTCTCTCCTCTTCCGCCGCTGTGTCGTCACTTTTGCGGTGACTTTCATCCCATTCTGTGGGAGAAGAGAACATCTGCAAACTCAGCGCCAGCCCGACTCCAAGCCCAAGCCGAGTTCGTCCCCGAATCCGCCCACAGTGCAAATTCTGTTATCCTCCCCCCTCGAGCTTCTCTTCCTATTTTCGCCTTAGTGCGTTGCTCCTTGTCATTATAATTACGATTATATCTGTGTTTTCTATCGTTTTGCAATGACACAATCTCTCGCTTGCTCCCTTTCGCTTTATAAATCGTGTCAGATCCACACTCTCCTCCTTGTTACCATCTCCTCTCGCTACAGACACACACACTCTCACTTGCATCCACAGCAATCACATTCCTTGCAAACCTCTGCAAATCCCTCTTCGGTCATTCCCCCCCCCCCCCTTCTGTGAGTGGTGCAATGCAAACGGACAGTTAATCGTAACCGGCGCACCTCCTCCCCCCCTCCCCCTTTAACCTCCTTTTCCTTCTACAACCTTATAAACAGCACTCATGTGGAGTTCAATGATCTCTGTGTTTCCCTTCTGCTCTGCATTCTTCAGCCCCCATCTTCCACCGCCTGTTCTTGACTCTAATCGGGGCAGTCTTCACCATGCGACGTCCTTCGCTACCCCCTCCCCTCCCCCCCCCCTTCCGTTACCGCGCCGTTTCTCCACTGGTGAGTGCAGAGTCGATAGTCACGATTACTTCTTTGTCTGGCTCCCACCTGTGGCAGATTTCCGCGCCTTCTCTTCTGTTTCCTTCCTCCTACTTGCGCCACCCTCCCCACCCACCGCCATACCTTTCTGGGAACTTCTTACGAGAGCGGCGGCTCCCCCCACAGGCCTGCACGATATGGTGCGCTCACCGCATCCCTTGTACTTCTCTAATGGGGGGAGAACGCTACTTGTGCGCCACCCCTCACCCATTGCGAATGGTGTATGTGTGTGTATGTGCGTGTGTGTGTGTGGAGTGGAGTGGATGAGGCAGGGGAGTGGGAGGAGGATGGGGGCGGAGAGGAAGTAGCACACAGGTTCGCAACTCCTCTCCCCTCCCTCAACGCCAACACGCTCTCTCTCGTCCTTTTCCGTTCCTTCACCATGTCACCTCTCTCGTGAACAGAAACAATGCAAAGAACGGCGGCCATTGGCAATCTCTACCAACGGAGGAAGCGGCTGCGATGCTTGGACACCGCAATGTGAGACGGCCTTTGCGTGCTCTTCTCCTCGTTCTATAGGTCTTATCCGGTAAGGACCAGACAGCACGGGCGACGACACACACGCACACGCGCGCACATACACATTCTACTCCACCATCCCCCACCCAGGCGACACATTACCTCCTTCTATGCAGTGAGGTATATCAAACGTGATGCTTCGGACCGCGCTGGCGTAGATGTGGCGGGGTCGTGTTGGGTGTACGCCTCACCAGAGTTATTGCTACAGCGTGCTGCGTTATGTCACGTGGTGGAAATGAGAGACCACCGCATCTTGCTCCGTCCCTCGCGCGCTCTCTCTCTCCATCACTCTCTCCTCCTCCTGTCGACTTGTGGACATCCGCTGTATAACGAATAAGGCATGCAACAAGGACGCATCGTGTTCTCTCTCCCGCTCTCCTTCACCCTCCTCTTTCCCCTCCCCCTCCCCCCCGCCCTCTTGCTCCCACTTTGCAAACTTCCCTATAAAGAGACATAACTGCTAATGCCTTGTAACCTTTCTCTTCTTCTGACTTCGGAAATGTAGCTGTCACTGTTGCTGTCATCATCACAAGCACTGCTGCCACCATCATTGCTCCTACTATACTTCGCCTGGTTTTGCGGATTCGCGACTTCGTTCGGCTCCCCTCCACCACGTCATCCCCATTCCCTTCCCCACTTGACAATACCGACTCGCCTCGTCGTCTTCATCCCCTCCTTTCTCCACCCTCGTACCCCTTGACTACTGAGCGTAGAGTTGCACAGGGCCTATATATGATGTTCCTCGCCACGTTTCTTGTCATTATCCCTATTATCCTCATGTCAGCAAATACGAACTCTAGCATTTCCGTCAAACCAGTGGAGAACTAACTCATCATCTCTTAATTTCCGGTTCCTGTCGATGTCATTCCATGTGTGTGTTCCCTCCTTTCTCCTCCTTTCCTTCGCTCCACTCGACGTAGCAGTGCTGGGAAAGTCGCTGAAAAAGCTCTTTCAACAATCTAGTTTCCGACTAGCGGCTCGGTTCTCAATAATGATTTCTTCTCCTATTCCGTCACTCCCCATCCTCCCCCCTCCCCTCGCTGCCTCCTCTTCCTGTCCTCTCGCTTTCCTTCAATACCGCCTTTTGTTTCACCCTCTTCCTCTCCATGCAAACGATTACACACGTACGCGCAAAAATGATTTACTGCTTCATGGTGTTTTCTATTTGGTATCCATTTTGGGTTCTCAACTTCCAGCCTTGGACCACATTTGCCACACCTCTCCTGTACGGGTTTCCCTCTCTTTGTTTCTCATTGGTGTTGTCAGTTGTCGCACGCACGTATGTGTGTATGTGTGTGTTCTCTCTATCTCCTCCTCCCCTCGCTTCCTCTCCCCACCTTCCTACCTCCTACTGCTGCTCGCTCTGTACCCGTTCGTGTGGTGTGTGATGGTCTTGTAGATTCTGGCTACGATTTGTACTCGTCCTTGAAGTTTGTGAACGAGTCCATCCGATGGTAGAACTTTGGTATGGCTCACATGAAGAACTCTGCAAATCGCTTATTGCCTTACCCTAGCAGTCGAATCGTTTCCCCCGTGTTCTGGCTCTATCATCTTGCCCTCCCTCTCCCCCCCCCCCCCCCGCCCCACAGTGTGGCCGTGCGCTCACATCCGCGCCAATAACTGTAGACCAGGCCCTTTACCGCTGTGGTGGTGAGTCTATCAGGTAGGACACCTGGTGGTTACGTGAGACGAACAGCATGAAGGCGTTGCCGACATTCCTGCAACGAAACATCAACGCAAACAACATCATACCGACGCGCAAAGATGCGATTAACTACTCCTCCTACTGTTAATAACACACCTTTTTCCTCGCTCGCTGCAGAATCCTACCTGTTTCCTCTCTCTTTCTTTTAATGACAAACCGAAGCTCGACCCGTTCTATCAGCATTTCGCTTCGTGCAATTACTCTCGCCTCTTTTACCCTTTCCCCACTTCCTCTCCCTGTTGCAGCCTGACATGCAATTCTCTCTCTCTCTCTTGTTGCTGTGGCACGGTTTTGACGTCAGCGCAACGGACTCTCCTGTGAGTGTGTCATTCACTGGGCCCTCTCCCCTTCCTCCGCTGCCGTTTATACACACTACACCTCGCTCTCTCTCTCTCTCACGGTGCTCGCCGCCACTTTTGACGGAGGTGCACCGATGCCTTGATGGTCTGCTGTCGTACGCCGTTCGACTGCTAGGAGTGTAATCGGCAATACTTCTCGACATCTCCTCCTCCCCCACTCGTGGCCTCGCGGAGGAGGTGCACGATTAGGATGGTTAGAGGATCTCTTTGCGCGAACCCGCCTACCGTCACCACTCTCCTCCATCGTTTAGCTACCCTGTGTTCCATTCCTCGCGGGAGTGATTGCCATCTCTCTATCAATGGGTGCGCGTGCGTTAGCGTGTTTAACACGTCTGTACCATCACGACTGCTTCATTCTTTCCCTCCCCTTTGCCCTTCTTCCTCCTTGTGCGTGTTTCCTTGTTCCTAACTTACCCCTAAACACTCTGTTTCGTTGGCACACTCGAATTCTTCTCTTACTTTGTGTATTTTTATCCGCTCCCCCTCCCTCCGCCTTGTTCCCCCAATTCCATTTATATGTTTGTTTGCCTATTTGATCAGATATATGCGTTGCACAGTATTATATATATATATATAGTCTTCTGTTCGTTGCGACTTTTGGCTACCTTTTAGCTCCCCACCATCTCTCCTCCCCCCTCTTCTTCATCCTTTTCCTGTGAGGCGCGCATCTGCTCTCCCCGTCCAACCTTCTAGCCCACTCGTTTAAGCGTCCGTTTGGTAAAGTGGCGCTGCTTTCCCGTGAGCTGTTGTCGGCCCTTTCTTCCCCCTCCCCCCTTCCGTGCGCGAGCCACATACCCACAAGCTAGATTAAAGGGAAGGGGGAGGAGGTCGTCGACAGCATCTAGAGCAACGCCGGAGGGATATCGCACGTCGAAACTTCCCCGGGGGGAGTTGCTAGCAAACGCGCAGCCCGCAGGACTGACGTCATCATCACGGTAACCAGTTCCCCTCTTCCCCCCTATCTTCATTCGCTACCTCGCCGTGAAGGAGAAGGGTTTCTGGCATACCCTGAGACCAGATGCAGCTCCGCCAGGTGCGAGAGGCACAATGACCGTCCTATCGCATCGTTTCTTTCCTCCCTCCCTGCAGATGCTCAACCTCACCGGACCTCTTCCACCGTCTTCCGCCATCTTCTTCTCAACATGCCCCGTTTCGCTCTGCCTACCAGACCCGACCGAAACGTTACTTGATCCGGCGCTCGACTGGTGCTCCCCTTCCTTTCCTTCGTCCGGTCGCTGTTTTTCTCTTTCCCCCCTCCCTCGTGTGTATTTCTTTACTAGGTAGAGGCGCCATCTTCCTTCCTTCTGCTAAGCCTCTCTCTTTCTCGCTGGGCACGTTTGTTTTACTTCCTCGTGTTCCTTCTGGAAACCCGTGTTTGCGAGGCTGTTGCTCCCCGTGAGCAGTTGTCACGGGGTCTTTCTTTAGGGTCCTTTCCCTCGCTTTCCAACTCACTTCCTCTCTTTCACTTTCCTCCGTGTTCACATTCTCTGTCGCCGCCGCGTCGAGTTCTACTTAATTCTCCTCCAGTCTTTCCTCCCCTTCTTCTTCCCCCCCCCCCTCATCGTGATTGTCCCATGGTTGATTCTCAGTCCCCCCCCCCCCCTCCCCTCCCTTCCTCCTTCCTTTCCCTCCGCCCCCCACCCAAATACCTTGAGCTTACTTCTCCTGTTTGGCCGCCCTGACTTCGTAAATCTGAAAGAGTCTCTTCTCTTTCCCCCCTCCTCCCTCCTCCCTTCTTCTCCCTTTCTCTCTCGTGCGATGCCAACACTGACAGGCGATGTAACTCAGGTGTAGTCCCGATGTCTTTTCCCTCTCTTGTTTCCTGTTGCTGGCGAGCGCGCTCCTCTTCCTTGTCCTCGTGCTTCCTGCGTGCACCGCATGCAGGCTCACCGTTTTCATTCTCCCTTTCCCCTGCGCCCTCGCCCCCTCCCTCTCTCCTTTTTGTCTCTACCGTCTCTTCTCCTGTACCCCTCACTGATACGTGCGTGCATTTTGCTTTCTGTTTTGGGGTTGTCTGATTCCACGTTCCCCTTCTGTCTTCGTCATCCTTCGCAAAAGTTGCACACTGTCTTCTTGTTTCCGTCCTTAACTAACCCCTCTCGCTGCACGTCATCATCGAGACTATTATCATTATCAGAACCACCTCTACTATCATTAATACTCCCCCTCTCCCCCTCTCCCCTCTCCCCTCTCCCCCCACCCTCCCCAAGTGCGAGCTAGGCTGCACTGTTCCTTAAAACAGGACGTTTTCCGCGATTCCTCTCTCCCCTTTCTCGGGCTCTCCCTCACAAAATTAAACGACAACAGCTAACACAAAGCAACCGAATGAGCGAGCGTGGAGAAGGTAACCGAGACGCGCTTCGTAGAGCGAACGTCCACACCCCGCCGATGGCGACAACGTTACGAATCGAGCTTACTCCACTTTTGTACTGGGCTCCGATAGCTGATCTCTGTCTGTGTGTCTTTCTGTGCTCGAACTCGTGTGTGTGTGTTGGATCGGACTACTTGCCTCTACTTCACCTTCTGTCTTGACGAAGAGCATAACCAAAGTAGAACGCCAGTAGATTCTCTTCAGCGATTACCTTTCCAGAGCGTCACGAACCCCCAGAGAGTGCAACGGCAAGGGTGGATTTCCTTGGGCAACACCCACACTCTGGAGACACACGTTGAACAAGGAGTACCTTCTCGCACCACTGCTGTGTGTACGTGTGTGTGTGTGTGCTGCTGTTTTGCCTTCACATTTACGTTTATGCGCTACTCTCGTTTGCTGGAAAATGTGTTTGACCCCGCATTCATGCGCAAGGTGAAGCGCACTCTCAGCGCGTACGGCCAATCGATGGATCAGTCGTCCCGAAAAACGATGAGTCGCGAGGCATTTGTGGACATGGATGAAAGGGGCGCTGCGTGGTACTTGGGGCACATGCAATCTTCTTCGCTGGCACTCAAGGAAAAGGCGAAGGACGCGGACTTCATTTTGGAGATACGGGACGCACGACTGCCATTCACGACGGAAAACCCGAACATCCGCCGGCTGGTGGGGGCGAAGCCACGGCTGATCATCTTCAACAAAGCCGAGCTGTCAAACGAGGAGTGCAACCGCGCCATCCAGGCGCACTACGAGTCGATCGGTTGCTTTTCCATGTTCACCAGCGCGAGACGCTGCTGGCGGGACGTGGTGGAGGCAGTGCAACGGTTCACCACACACGTTCTCCCCTCGCAGCAATACAAGACGACAGCGCACGTCGGTCTCGTGGTAGGCATGCCCAACGTGGGCAAGTCCACCCTCATCAACTCGCTGCGGCTGGCGCACGAGTACCAGTTCCACCGCGAAGACTTTCGCCGCTCCCGCACGCCAGAGACCGTCGCCATCACACCGGGCACAACGCGGGCGCTCCGCATGGTCCCGCTGTCCAGGGACCCGAATGTGGTGCTCTACGACTCGCCCGGCCTGACCATGCCTGGCTGCTTTGCCAAGGAAGCAGGACTGAAGTTGGCAGCTTGCGGCATTGTGCCGATGAACGATGTGTCGCTTCCGCAGGGTGTAGTGGCACGGTACATCTACGACTTGATGGCGGCGGCTGGCACAGCAGAGCACATGGCGGAGTGTCTGCACCTGCCAAGGGCACCCATCACCTTTGACGACTGCGTAGCGATGATTTGCGAGAGAAGCGGGTCGAGCGGCCAAACAGACCTCGGCAACTTTGACCCTGTGCGGGCACAGCGCTTCTTTCTCCATGATTTCCAATGTGGCAACTTGGGTCGCATCACCCTCGACCCGCTGCCGCGCCAGTTCTTGCACGCGAGAGACAGCCGCGCCTCTGCAGCCGCCGCTCCACGGCTCGAGGACGGTACCGGCGAGCAAGACCGCGCCGCGTCCTTCACAGCCGCCGACGACCCCAATGACGAGGATCACGCGAGTGCCTTCACGTACCACGTGGAAAGTCGGGACGTTGTGGATCGATACCCGGAGCACATGCGAGACGTCATCGAGACACTGCGCGGGCAGCCTGGCTCATCTGCGAAGCATCGCCACGCAGCAGGTCCCTCGCTGCCCGACGACACGGTCATCAGCCGCAAATGCGGCCCCATTAGCCGATCATCTGCGCATGACACGAGCTACAGGCAGCACACGAAACTCATGAGAGGACGTTAACTCGTTGCCATGTGAGCACCGCGCGCTCAACCTGAAGCTGCTGGATCCGTCGAAAAAGGACACTGACGGCCCGTCCTTATATCCACATTGAGTTAGTTCCCCCTCCCCTCCCCCCCCCCATCCCACGTGAATCGTTAACAACATCCATTTAGCGGAAGCTGCGCTGAGAGCAGGTCACGCTAGTCGATGGCACGGCATTCTCTTTCCCCCCCCCCATATCACAACCAGAGCAGGTGGACGTTGGGCGTGTTCCGTTCTCATGGTTGCCACGGATCCCTCTGTCTCGCTCCTTGTTCTTGCTGTCGTCTCTTCTCCCCACAGTCCCTCGTCTTCACGCGCGCGCACACATATGTCCCGCGACTACAAGGAAAGGGCTGATCGCATCCTCGCCGAGCTCATTGACGAGCTTGTCTACGAGGAGCGGCAGCGCATACTGATGGAGGAGAAGTTCGCACTCCGGGTTCAAGAACTCGAGACACTCGCGAACGACCTCGCGCAGTGCGTGCGGCACATGTGCGGGTACACGATCACTTTGGAACAGCACATACTGCCCGTATCCGGCACTGGGGGATTCCTTGGCGAGATCGGCGAGAGAGTGCACGGGCAGCGCGCGCAGATGGTGCGTGACATTGCCGCCGTGAGCGGTACTGTCGGCGCAGATGCAGAGCGCGTGATGCAGCCCGCCTCGCCTTTGCTGATGCAACCGGCAACAGCACCTGCAGTAGCAGGAGAGCACGAGCCGGGAGGCAGCATAGGGGAAGCGTCGAACGAGGGAGAATCGTGTAGTGGCGATGCGCGAGCATCATTGGAGTCGGCTCGCGCAGCGAACCTCGCGCAAACTGAGAAACTCAGCAGGGCGCTTCTTGCCCATAAGGAGGCCCTCTTGACACCGCTGACAGACATCCGTCACCTTCTGGCGACGTGCGTTCGCCGAGCCCAGTCGCTCGCTAGCAACCCCCTGCCTGTTTCGCGAGCGGATGAGGCGGCGTCAGGAACGCAGGACCGACGCTCACATTCGCCACCCAGAACAGAGTTGCTCGCGTTGCACCAACAAGTGGCGACGCTGTGCGAGCTTCTGCACGATCAGCAGCGCGATGCCGTGTTGGCCAACCGTGGACCTAACGCACTCACCACCACCACCGCGGGTCAGCCAAGCCAGCGTGCTCTTGCGACTTCAGATGACGATCATCGCATCGCCGAGAGGGAAGAGAAGCAGCAACGAAACGACGCTGCCCGCGCTCGTGCGTACGAGATGACGGTTGATTCGCTCAACAGGGAGGTGTTATCCCTGCAAGAGCAGAATGCACGTGCGTGCGCCACCCACGCCGACGAAGTGAACCGACTACGAGTGCAGCACGCCGCCTCTGTTGAGGAGTACCAGAGCAGGCTCGCGGAGTGCGACACGGCGCTATGTAGAGTCTCCCTCGAACTGGAACAGCTTATCAAGGAGAACGCTCAGCTAAAGAAACAGCTGCGCGCGTGGCAGACCGCATAGAACACACACCGTACATGCTCAGCAGCATCATCCCGTGCACGGTTTCGCGGCCAGAGATGGTTTCGAGTACGATCGACTCGACATGCCCTCCTTGACTCTGCTAGCTTTCCCATTTGCCGCGAACGGTGAAGCCCTGTAGTTCGGAATGTACCCCTCGTAGCTATTGACGCAATGAGATCGGCGGCGTCTCACTTCTTCTTCTTTCTGCGATCAGTACGACAGTCAGTCGTGGATGATGTTGACCTTCTTCCTACTACTACTATTACTACATCATCGCCTTTCTCCTCTCCCTCTCTCTCCCTCCTCTCTCTTGGGGATCCGTTCGGTAGAGCAAAACACCCATTCATCCCCCTCTAAACGCCACCCCTGTAGAACGTCTTAGTTGCGCGGATATGAGTGATCACGCTGAAGGGCCGCAACCGGGGCTGTCTGCGCAGCCGAAATGGACCAGGCTGCCTATTCGTACCAGACCGCACCGCAACCCGCTGGCCGAGAACGACGACGAGCATCCGGACTGCCCGGAGGACTTCCGTAGGAGGATGCCTGACTACTATCCTGGCGTGGCGAATCCCCAGGTGGAGTTTGTCGATGTCGGTTGCGCGTTTGGCGGCATGCTATTCCAGCTGTCCGCGCTCTTCCCCGATGTGTGCATGCTGGGGCTCGAGATTCGCCCCAAGGTCGTGGCTTTCGCGCAGGAAAAGGCACAGGGACTGCGTGCGCAGTACGAGAACGCTTGTGTCTCGCCCGCGGCCGGAGCTGCGCCTCCTCCCCATTATCGGAATGTGTGGTTCGAGCAGCTGAATGTCATGAAGTTCGGCTCCAACTGCTTCGGCAAGGCGCAGCTCTCCCGCCTCTTCTTCTGCTACCCAGACCCTCACTGGAAGCGGAAGAACATCCGTCGCCGCATCATTTCCCCAGGACTGGTGCAGGAGTACGCCTACTGGCTGAGAGTGGGCGGCCTCCTCTACACGGTGTCGGACGTGGAGGAGCTGGAGGCGTGGATGGTGGAGTGTCTGGATGGGTCCCACCTATTCCGGCGCCTCACGGAGGAAGAGCTGTCAACTGAGGCACACCAGCGCGTGCTGCGTGTGGTGACAGACTCCAGTGAGGATGCGCAGCGCACCGAACGGAAGGGCCTGAAGAAGCACTTTGCCGTCCACGTGAGGGTGTGACGCACCTCATGCCTCTTCGTTTGACCGGTACTCCAGTGGCGCCGACGCGTGCCCCGTGACGTGACGGAGAATGTTCCCAGTCATCACTCTTGCGTATGTCTTTCTTGGTACGTTTTGCTTCCCCCGTTGTCCTATGCATTCCTGTCGATGTCGAACCGCATTTCGTTCTTAACCTAACACACTCTCTCTCGTCAACAAGCGCACTGTCTGCCGTGTGCACCGCAGCCGTTGATATGACGTTCCTATGGCGACCCAACCGGCGCACCTGGCGCACCCTCTGCACCGCATGGATGCGGCGCACTTCTCGTACCCTTTCTGGAGGGGGCACGTGCATAAGGCCGGTCGAGTGCTACGTGGCCCTGCTGCTGAAGCGCGCTTCCTTCCCTCTCACCCCCTTTTCTTCTCCCTGAAACGGAGACACACCAATCAGTGCAGACAATCACCAAGAAACACCCGAACGCGCTAGTGCTCCGCTTCACGTGTGTGCGGGGGCTCTCGACGCCAACCTCGCGGTGCCACAGGGCTCGCTGCTGCTTGGCGGTCCATTCTCCCCCCTCCCCCCCCCCCCCATCTCCATCTCTGTTTTGCCCAACGACGTTGCCGGTAGTAGGAGTGAACGAGGAAGGGAATAGCGTATGAAGAGTGTGGTAGCAGACAGTGTTGCGTGTCGTGGTGCTCGCATGCTGCTCGTGCTTTGCACGTTCGCTGCACTCGTCGCGTTTGCGTTGCCGGTGGCAGTGGGTGGCGCGGAGACCACTTGCCACGTTTCGGGGAAGAAGCCGTTCACCCCCTTCGGATTGGAGGTGTGCTACATGTACGCGCACCGAACATGCTGTCTCTCAGGGTATGACCAACAGTATGTGAAGGCCGCGTACACGGACATTCTGCCGTACGGTTCCGGCTGCAAGGGCGGCAGCCAGCGGACGTACGCGTCTCTCTACGCGTTGCGGCAGTTCCTTTGCCTGCCGTGCGACCCTGATGAGCCTTCCTACCGCTTTCGCAGCGCGGTGGGAGACGTTGCGGAGGGCGGAATCGTGCCACCGTCAACGAACTCCGAGGCCAACGAGTACACCTGGCGGATCTGCCGCTCCTTCTTGTACGGGAAGGGCAACTCTGACCTCGGCTTGTGGGGGAAGGACGGGAACCGCTACGACCAGTGCGGTGTCACGCTGCAAACCTGCACGGCATCGCCGGTGTTCAACCTGGAAACCGCCCAATTCACGTTTCCCTCCTCGTCCTGCACATCCACCAAGGAGCTTGTTGTCCCCTCCGTTGCCTTCAAAGACGTTGCCGATCCCGGTCTCGCCGTGCTGCTGCGCGTGGCACAGACGATGCCCGACTTCCAAATGGTCATTGTAAACGATAGCGACCCGGCGTTCGACTATGAAAAGACTCCGTGCTTTGGCCGCGTGGATGCGGCAGCGCCACCGGCGCTCGGCGTCCGTCCACATTGGCTCACGCTATCATTGCTGACACTCGTTGCGTTTCTCGCATAGCCGCGCACGCCTCCCCCTTTCTCCTGTATACCAAGCGTCACAAGCGTCAACGACTGTTTGCCAGACGAGAGCAAGAAACACGTCCTTTGGCGCACGCCCTGTCTCTACCTGATCTTTCACTTGAAACCTCAGATGCACTTTTTACCATGTCCGCCCCTCCCTCTCCCTCTCTCATCTATTCTGTGGATTACTTCCTCCATTCCCGTCACTTCCCTCGATTCGCATGAAGGCACACGCACTCACCCACATTCACACACGCACACACACACACAAGACCAGAGACCGCATTGCAGTGCCACCGGGCTGCCACACAGGCTTTCCTCTGAGCCAGCCACACTCACCCACACAGACACGCTTCCCCGCTGACGTCTCCACAACACGAGTGCACATGGCGCTCTCCGTCGACCTCAACTCCTCTGCTGTCGGCATCACAGTGATTCTTGTGTTTGCCCACCTCGGCGTTATCGCGATACTTTTTGCCTGTCTGTGCGCGCAGTCCCCTAAGAAGCGGGTGGAAACTGGCGCTGCATTGGAGGCAAAGGCACAAATCCGGAAGAAGGCTGCCAAGCACGATTGAAACTTGCGGCCCTCTTCACGCAGCTCCCCCCACCTTCTCCTCCCCTACGTGTACACCTCCCAACAGCACATGCACCGGTTTGACATGAATGCAGCCAACCAAAACGTGAAAGTGGCGAGCTCGGTAGGAAATCGCAGAACGAGGTGGTCGGGTGGACACTCCTGTGCCCCGCGTTGACGATTTCTGTGTATCTCTTGCCCTTGCGGCTTCATGTTCCCTCCCGCTCCTCACACAACACAATGGGCGAAGCGTCTCTGGCGTCAGCGACTAGCGCTGGGCCCACCGACTCCTTGGCAACTCCACTCTTCCGTCTTTCCTTCACAGTGCATCTCCTCCATCACCGCGTCAGTCACAGGTCACCGGCGACCTGTGCGTTCGTTTAGGGGGAAAAGGGTGTCTCCACATCCTTCGCGCTCGCTCGCGCCAGCTGTGTGGGGGACGAAATGTCTTCGTTGCTGCTTCTCCTCTTCTCTGCATTTCTCATAGTGTGCCTCGCCCTGCGCTGGAGGACGCGGCGGGCGTACAGGACGAGTGCCATTGGCTTCCTGCACGCCACCGCCGGCAACGGCGGAGGTGGCGAGCGCGTTCTTTGGGTGGCGATCGATCAGCTGCAGCAAGCGGACGCGGCCGCCCATATCGAGAGGGAGTATGTTGTGTACACCAACGTCTACGGTATAGAGGGCGAGGGCGGGTCCCAGTCGCGCGGTGTTTCCGGGCACGACCACAGCGACGCGGCCCTGCTTGCCCTTGTGGAGTCCCAGTTCCACATTTGCCCACGGCGCAGAATCAAGTTTGTGTACCTGCGGAGCAGTATGACCCAGTGGCTGCGCGCGGAGAAGTATCCACGGCTGACGCTACTGCTGCAGACCGTTATTGGTGGGGTGGCGCTCTTTGCCGAGGCCGCGCTGAGGAACGCAGCGACCCCGCTCATGGTGGAAACCGTCGGCGTGCCGATGGTCTACCCGCTTCTGCGAGTCATGGCTGGTTGCACTGTCGTTTCCTACACGCACTACCCCATAGTGTCCTCGTCCATGGTCGAGCGAGTGCGGGCAGGGATCCCGTCCACAACTCACTCAGGCGCTGTCGTGTCGCATCCTGTCCTGAAGGCGGGCAAGCTCGTGTACTACCAAGCGTTTGCGGTGTGGTACCGTTTTCTTGGTCAGTTCCCAGCCATGGTGCTCACAAACTCGAGCTGGACGCAAGGCCACGTGAGTGCTCTGTATTGGCCACGAAGGACGACTATCCTGTATCCTCCCTGCGACGTTGTTGATTTTGCCTCCCGCAGCCGATCGCCGTCCGCGCGTGGAAACGCTATTGTGAGCGTGGGGCAGTTCCGCCCTGAGAAGAACCACATGCTGCAGCTGCGCGCCTTTCACCGGGCAACCACCTCCGGGCTCCCCGCAGACGCTCGCCTGGTCATGCTTGGCGGCGCGAGGGATGCTTCCGACCACGACCGGGCAGCCGCGCTGGCGACAGAGGCCCAGCGCCTGGGTGTTGCCAACCGGGTCGACATTGTCGTGAACGCCGCCTTTGATGTCGTGGTGTCGCAGTTGACTGGTGGCTGTGTGGGCTTGCACACCATGATTGACGAGCACTTTGGCATCGTTGTTCTGGAGTACCTAGCCGCCGGTATTATTCCCTTGGCGCACAACAGCGGCGGTGTGAGGCTGGACATCGTTGCGTCGCCCGAGATCGGCTTCCTTGCCACGACGGAGGAGGAGTTTGCACAGGGCATGGTTGACATTTGTGCGATGAGAGCAAGTGATCCCGAACAGTACAGTCGGTATCAGGAGAGTGGCGCTGCCCATGTCCAGAAGTTCAGTGACACGGCGTTTGGACAGCACTTTTGTCAACTTCTGGCACCACTGCTCTCCGCGTAGCGGGAGGAAGTCTCCCTAAACGCGCAAGAACACACGTACGTGCCGCGCAGGCAGAGGGAGAGAAGATGCGAGCCGAGTCATGGGGGGTACCGATACGGAGGAAAACACACGCTCCAATGTTACCTACCACGCCTACTTCGTCACCTGCTTCTTGAAAGTTCATGTCCGCTTTTGCTCGGCTGCCGAGATCGATATTCATTTGCGTACAAACGCACCCGAATGAAGGAATGAGAAGAAGAAGGTCCTGCAAAACAGACTCCGCCAAACACGCTTTCGTTTTGGGAGAGCAGCGGCCCACTACACAGAAAACTGAGAATTAGTGCCCGTGGCGATGCTCAACAGTGTACTAGTGTTTGTCGTTCTTCACTACCCCCGTTTTGATCTCGACTTCCCTTAGCCATCCCTCTCTTTCGCTAGTTCGCCTTTCGTGTGTCCGACGCCGTACAGTTTCTTCTGCAAAGATTGCCTAGCTTGTCGGCGACGGTTTCCTCCTTCCCTTCTTCTCTCTGTTCCTTGCTCACGTACTCAAGCAGACAAAGAGGATGTCGTACAGGTCCAGCGAAGCCAAGAAGGAGGAGTTCCGCAAGTACCTGGAGACGAACCAGGTCATTGACGCTCTGACACGCGTTCTTGTCAACCTGTACGAGGAGCCCGACAAGCCGGACGAGCCTGTGGAGTACATCAAGAAGGTCCTTGGTGGCGCATCCGCGGCTGACTATGAAGCTTTGCAGCAGGAGAATGCCCAGCTGCGCGCTGAGGTGGAGTCGCTCAAGAAGCGGTTGAACGATGTCGCTCCCTAGGACAAGCGAGCTGCGCCACCGAACACCACCATCCCTCAGTCGGGAGTCGCGTTGAACGCGTTCCGTGCTGTGTCCTTTCGCTGTTTCTACTTCACTCTCTCTGTTACTCCCCTGGCTCCAATCGACGGCGAAACGAAGGAGACAACCCAAATGTACATATCTTCGTCCGCCTCCTTTTGTTCCTTTCAGTTGTTTCGGCGAACTAGAGTATGTGAGATTTCATCCCGTGAGAATGAACAAGTGCGGTGAGCATTCGGTCCCCTCCATGAAGTGCCGAGAGGGTAGCGAGACTCACATCACCACCAAAAAAAAGTACCCCTGTCTCTGGCTCCCTCTTTGCTTGTTTTATGCTTCGCACTTCCGCTCTTTCTGTCTCGTTCGCAGCAGTGCGCAGCTCCCTTCTTCTTCTGTGGCAGAATGAGCTGAGGCCTGTTGGAAAGCAGTCAATGTGTATGCGTATCACCTCTGATCTTGTCAACCACCTTACCCACTCGGCCTTCTCTCTCTCTCCTTCTTCCCCTTCTTCTCTCTTTCCCTCCCTCCCCTTCATCTGTTCCTCTCCGCAAGCAAATCTCTCCACAAGAGAGTAGCACATTTTTCTTGCCGTATACATCGACACATTGCGATTTCTCCTTGCGCAGCTCGTTGGTATCCGGCGCTGGCCCGCCTCCCCAAATCTGCGTGTGTCTCTGCCCTTTTGGCTGTACTAGATCCCTCTTCTTTTCCTGCTTCTCCAAGAGTCGCCAGCTAGGCATGTCGACACAGGAGCGTGAGGCGGACAAGGAAGGCAGAAACGACTTGACATACACGACGCCGTGGGTGGCGAACGGGCTGTCGTGGGCACGAAGTGAGACGTCGCCCTTTCGTCTGGCGATATCCTCCTACATCCAGGACTACAAGAACTATGTTGAAATCATCGAAAAGGACGAGACCGACAAGCTTGTGTGCCGTGCGACGTGGGAGCACTGCTACCCACCGACCAAAACGATGTTTCCCCCCAGACAGTTGAACTCGGATTACATCATCACCACAGCGGACTATCTTCGTCTTTGGGAAGTCACGCCTTGCCCACCGGCGGCGGAAACGGGCAAGTCACCCTCCCAACAGAGCGGCCCGCGGCGCGCGGATGGCGGCGACGGGGCCATGTCTAGCGCCGTCCCAGAACGCAGCCACGAGTCTGTGAACGCCAAGGTGGCGTTGAAGCAGGTGTTTGATAGCAGTAAACCTAACGACTTTTGCTCCCCTGTCACATCCTGCGACTGGAATAGCGAGGACCCCAACCTTGTCGGCTGCTGTAGTATTGACACCACTGTCACCATGTGGGATCTCGAGCGCGGCCAGGAGCGCACCAAGCTTGTCGCTCACGACAAGGACGTCTACGACTTGGTCTTCATATCTGCCCACACGTTCGCAAGCTGCGGCGCCGATGGCTCGGTGCGCTTGTTTGACCTCCGGAACATGGAGCACTGCACCGTCCTGTACGAAACACCCGGTCTCTCACCCATTTTGCGCGTTGCGTCGAACCAGCAGGACCGGAACTACATCTCCGCATTCGGCATTGAGAGCCCCGACGCGGTGGTGATCGACATTCGCTACCCGAACGTGACGGCGTCTCTCTTGACCGATCGTCATCGCCTGCCTATCAACGGCATGGCGTGGTCGCCGCAGTCGGCGCAGAATGTGTGCACGGTTGCCGAGGACGGAGTGGTGTGGATCTGGGGTGCAAACGCCGATATCGCCGAGCCACTGTTCAACTACTCGTGCGGAATGCCCATCAACAATGTCACGTGGCAGCAGGCGAACCGGCAGGACTGGATAGCGATCACCACAAGCGAAGGGGCAAAGCTTCTGCGTGTGTGAGCGCGTTGCAGGGAAGAACAAGTATATTCCCATCGGCTTGTCATGCTATTCAGGAGAGAGTCGCCTCGTCTGCAGGAACGCCCTGCATTTGCATTCTCCATCTTGCGTATGTGTTTCTCAGTAGTTGTTTCCCCTCCCCTCCCCTCCCCTCCCCTCCCGCAGCTGCCGCTGAGGGTTGCGGTGCCTTGGTTCCTTTCCGTGCCATGAGTGTTCATTGCCGCTGCGGTCCCCTCTCTCCCTGTCTCTGTACCCACAACAACTCTATTTCCGTTCCTCCCACATGACTGGCTTAAAGGGGGAAGGGGGGAGAGGGAGGGGGGGTCGTCTTCTCCCCACTTCCCGAGCACCACGTCCACAGTGAAACACAGAGACTCTCTCTCTCCCTTCGGTAGAAAGGTTGAACAAAGAGACTGGGGTTGGCTCCCTCCTCCTCTCTCTCTTCTTCTGGTTGAGTTCATTCTCTTGCCGCCGTGACGGGGAGTGTGTGTCAGGCAAGTGTGACCCGTAACTAGAGAGCATGCCAGTGTCTCTCTTGACACCTTCGCATCCCCCTTCCCACCATCCATCGCCTTCCCCTTCCATATAGATCACTCGTGCATCAACCGCAACTGCAAAAAAAAAGAAGAAAAGGTGGTGTATCATCAATCATAATAACAATTATCCAGGAGTTGGCCAAAGCGGCGCGGCCCGCGCGTACACTCTTCCCTACACGCGCTGTTTTCGCCTCTCGTGTGTCAGTTGGTCCGCATGTCTTTGCTCAACACGACGTTGCAGACACTTGTGGTGCGTCTCCGAGACATGTCCGGCAATGTGACGCAGCAGAAACTTCACAACAGGGTGTTTGACGCCTACGAGGCGAAATCACTGGTCTTTGAGGCCATCACCCCGGAACAGCAGGTGGTGATGCGGCAGTTCAACGGCATTATCCCCCCCAGCCATCCTGTGGGGCAGCCCATCCTCCTGGACTCATGGAATGACCTGGTGACAGTTCACAAGGACACAAACCTGTACCAGCTACTTCCGCGGCGCGCGAAGAACAACGCTAGCTACAATGTTATGCGGGCTATCTGCTGTAGTGCAGGATCCCCGTTCACGATGGAGCATCGCGCCGATCCCATTGACTACAAGTTTGTGTTCCGCGCCGCAGACTTTGACTTTCGCAACCAGTTCAACGCTGTGAATGTCGACAAGGTGACGCCCTCCATTTGGTTCGACGGCATTCTCAAGGCCCCAACCGCGTCAGCGCTTATCAGCGTCCACACGTCGCTCTCCCCCGCCCACATCAGCAACATGGCAGGAACTCTGAACTTTTTGCAGCAGTGGTGCAAGCAGCCAGTGGACGGCGACCGTCATCGGCAGTTGAAAGGTCTGTACAGCGAGCTATTGGCGAAGCCCACGTTGCTCTTCCTGGGGACCCACTCTGTCCCCGGACGGGAGCTGCTGAACAGCGCAAAGTCGAAGAATGTGTTTGTGTACGCAAAGAAAGGAGCGCAGTACATTTACCACGCGTAGCCCCCGCGCGTGAGGGGGAGGGAGGTCTGGTCAATTTGACGAGCCACCACCACCTCCTCCTCCTCTTCCTTCCCTCCCCCCTTTGTCCTCCGCCAGGCTATCCGTGCAAAGGGTTGCCGTTTTGCTTTCCTTCTTCACAGTATCCCTACTTTCCTCTTCTTGCAACCTTCTTCGTGCCTCATGGCGTCCTCCCCACCGTTCATTAGGCCCTAAGGTTTCTGTACAGAACGAGAGGGGACGATAAAGCGATGTCGAATGGGACGGTGTGGAGATGCGTTATACAACACCGCCCTTCCCACGCGCGCGACATCCAGCGAAGACGGCACCGTCGACGTCGCGGCGCGCGGGAAAGGGACACGAGACAATAAAGAGGAAGGGTGAGACACACGGTGCGAATATTCGCTATCAACTAGCTCCCTCTCCTTCTCCCCTATCTCTGCCTTCACCCAGTCTCCTTTCCAGTCCCCAGTCTTTTCCCACTCTCCTACTATCTCAAGCTGCTTGCTTTCGTCTGTGTGAGTTCCTTGGTAGGCTCCAGAACTGTCTGTTGTCTTCCTGTAACGCAGCCAGACACTTCTCGCATTGGTAAGCGCCACCACACATACACACACACAGACACACAGACGTACAGGCATACAAGTTCATAGATTGTGCGCCATGAGCATCATCAACGAGGAAGACGCCGTCGGGTACTACATGGAGTTGACCATGGTGAACGACGCCAAGTACGAAGGCACTGTGTTCACCTACAACCCTGAAGAGGGTCTGATAGTTCTCCTGCAGAACATTGGTGAGCAGCAACCCTCCATGAAGATGATCCGCACGTGCTTCATCAAGGACTACACCCTCAGAAACGATGACAACAAGGCGCACATGCTCCCTCCCCCTCTCGAGTCGTTCTCCCAGCTCCCCTCCATGCACGCCGGCCGCGAAAAGTCCATCTTCAAGTACGCGAGCGTGCAGCTGAAGCAGGCCGAGGCCCAGCGCATGCGCCATTTCGACAACTTCGACGCTGACACGCCCATCGCCGCGTGCGATGCGCTCGTTCGCGTGGCGCGTCTCTACCCGGACATTAGCTGGGACAACGAGGACAAGGTCATTCGCGTGACCAACGATGTCATCATCACTGGCACGCCCGACTGGACGAATCCCACCGCAGAGCTCGTCAGCGGGGCACCGGACCGCGAGAAATCGCTCGTTGCACGTATCCAAATGGCTCTGAACGGCACTGCTAAGAAGTAAACCGAAGGAGCAAGACGTGTCGTCTCCGTTCTTGTTGCCACTGAGTCCTTTCTGCCTTCCTCTTTCCCTCCCTCGTTTCTTCCTTTGTCTCCGTTAAGGATCTTGTCCGATGCTTCATCAGGTTCTTTTTTGTTGTGTGGTGTCTGTCGACGTTGTCAGGTGCCCATGTTTCGCGCTGCGCTTACTAAGTCAAGCGATGGCCAACAGGAGTGAAAAGCAAGTGTGCGTGAGTATTCCAGCGGCACAACAGGCAAGTAGAGGCGATCGCCAGCTTGTAATGCGGCACGACAACAGATTCGGAAGGCGGCGGGAGGGGGGGGGGGAAACAGAGGAGACGGGTAGATGTGGTAGGGAAGGGGCCAAGTCTAGCATCACTTGCCAGCCCCTCCCCTCTTCTCTTGATTACTCTTCTTCGGGTATCCTTGTGCTGCTCTGAGCAGGCCCCCCTCGCTCAGGTGTCCGCTTCGACAGCTAAGGAGGGATAGAGGGGGGAGGGGCGGGTACGGTAAGCGCTCCTCAGGGAACGTGGCGTGTCCAGTGTACTCGGTGTCAACAACCGCCCCCCCCCCCTCCCTTCCCCTTCTCTCTCTGTATGTGAACACACAGGTCGATCCCCTACCCCTACTATTCTTTGCTCCAGCAGTCTTCTCTTGTTTTTAGGGTCTCCCCTACATCAGACTTGCGACACGCTTGTGGATCTCCTCGCTCCGTAGCCGTTGTTCGTCTGTGACGAGGAGTACGAAGTGACGCAATGTTTGTAGATGAATCCCACGGCGACCGACGATGTCCCATTGACTAATAGCAGCCCGGCCCCCTCGCCCATCTCCGCGGCCGACAGCACTGTTACGAAGGAAACGAGGAGGCTGGCACGTGAGAGGGAGCGGCACGAGCGCATGCAAGGCAAGCTGACGGAGCTCCGCTTCTGCGACGTCTCGTGCACGAGGAATGGCCGCCCTGACTTCCTCAAGGCCAATGTCCTGGTGTGCATTCGCGGGTCACGGTCCCAGTTCGATCCGCGAGTGGGCAAGAGCAAAACACTGCTACCGCCGCTGACCGTGGACTGCTGTCAAACGTTTTCTACGCTGTCCTCTGTGTTGCTCAGCTCTTTGGGTTTCGCGGTCTCGCTGAGCGAATGCTGCACGACATCGACGATCAACTATCTCCTTTACATCGCCGCCTGGATGCACCAGCTGACGTCTAGCAGCTGGCCATCACGCGGGGGAAGACCCACCATCCGCGACCTGAATGTGTGTCTGCACCTGAACGAGTTCTTCCCTGCAAAAGTGTGCGACGAGGAGTTCGACGTGGTCTTCTACAACCAGTCGGCGAAAGCGCTTGATCTGATCCGGCAGATGTGCGCGCCATCGGGAAAGCGGCCGCGGGAGTCGGAGGCTTCTCCGTCAGCAACAGCAGCAGCTGTGTGCGGCTACGTCATTGTTTCTGGCGATTACACCGTTTCCATCTTCTCTGTCGACCACGACATCACTAAAGGCCAACCCGGCCGCTACCGCCAGGCGTGGAGCTTCTACATTTGTGACTCCCACGCGACACAGCCCTGGTCTCTCGGGAAGGCGAGCGTGACGGGCCTGACCTTTGGCGAACCGTCGCCCCTCCCACCGCCGGAAGAGGCCCGCGACAACGGAAGAGGCCCCGGTGCTGCCAGGCGGCCATTGCCCGCTGTTGTCGGCGTGGAAGACGGACTACACTACTTCTCCACCATTCTCTTCACACTGTTGGAGGAACACAGACGCGGCGCGGTTGTCTCGCCAACACAGGTCCCTTACATGACGTGGACGCCGATTCGACGTAGGCGCTCCTTGGTGTATGTTGCGGAGGAGCTGAAGGAGGTGATTGACCATAAGTGGCTGCCAAAGGTCCTCCAAAGCGCAACCGTCAACCGTGAAGCCGCCAAGTTCGGCTTCCATCCACTGCCTTGCTTTCTCGGCCAGCCACACACTCGTGGGGACGCTTGACCGCGCTCCCTGTATGATGACTTCTTTCTTTCCTTCCCTTTTCCTGTTCCCTCCCTGCAAAGACCACGTCACGAGTTGATCTGCTTGCGTTAATCTCTCCCCGTCCTCCCTCACCACCACTCCTCCTTCCTTGCTGAGCGTTGGACCACCTTGCTTGTGTGTGTGTGTGTGACGGGAAGAGGGGGGAGGGGGGAATGCTGGGGATGTACACAGAACGGCGAAATGGCAACGAGGCTCACAGTTGCTTGAGTACCAACATACCGACTAATGGGCGACTTTGTCCCCCACACACTACCACAACCACGCACACAGCAGCACGCAGCATGTTTCAGCGTGCCCTCTGGCTGCTCTGCCGTTGTCTCGCATGCCCCAGCTTCACCCGCACACACCTCTTTTCTGCGCTTCTCCAACCCTCTCGTCGTATCTTGCCCCACACAAGTCTTTGCTCTCATCTTTTCTTTCCCCCACGCAACTTCGTCTCGTCTGCACGCGACAGAGCCTCTTTACCATACGCATATATATAAGTCCTCTTTCTTCCCCCTTCCCCTTCACTCTCCCGCCCTCGCCTCGGCCCCGCGAAGGTGCAACATGGGGTTGCTGGAAAGACGAAAGGCGATTGAGGAAGAGATCGCCCGCACTCAGAAGAACAAAAAGACAGAGTACCATGTCGGTCGCCTGAAAGGTCAGCTTGCTCGAATCAAGACGGAAATGCTCGAGAACGCGGCGCGAGCCGGAGGGAAAACGGGAGACGGCTTCGACGTCCGCAAGAGCGGTGATGTGCGCTGCGCTCTCGTGGGCTTCCCGTCCGTCGGCAAGTCCTCCTTTCTGTCGAAAGTGACGCACACGGAGAGCGAGGCGGCGGGGTATGAGTTCACAACGCTCACCTGCATTCCTGGCAAGCTGATGCACAAGGGAACGGAGATCCAAATTTTGGATTTGCCCGGCATCATTGAGGGAGCCGCGGAAGGCAAGGGACGCGGTCGCCAGGTCATCGCGACAGCCCGCACGGCGGACATGATCATTCTGATGATGGACGCCGCAAGAGCCGAGGCGCAGCGCTCCAAGATTGAGGCCGAGCTGGAGTCCGTGGGCATCCGGCTGAACCAGAGCTACCCCAACGTGACCTTCAAGAAGAAGGCGTCGTGCAGCATGAACGCGGTGAGCTACAGCTCCAACGTCACCCAGACGAAGGGCATGTCCGAGGCGATGGCGAAGGAGATTCTCAAGGACTACGGGATCTTTAACGCGGACGTGGGACTGCGCCAGGACATCACCGTGGATGAGTTCATCGACGTCATTGAGGGAAACCGAAAGTACATGCCTTGCCTGTACGTGTACAACAAGATCGACTGCATCACGATGGAGGAGATGGACCGTCTTAGCCGCTTGCCGCACTCCGTCGTGCTCTCCCTGCAGTGGGATCTCAACGTGGACGAGGTAATCGAGGAGATCTGGGAGCACCTCAATATCATCCGCATCTACACAAAGAAGCACGGCCACCACCCCGACTTTGGCAAACCGTTCGTTGTCAAGCGCAACGCGACGGTGCAGCACATCTGCAAACGTATCCACAAAGACATCGCCTCCCGTTTCAAGTACGCCATTGTGTGGGGAACTAGTGCCAAGCACCAGCCGCAGCGCGTTGGGATTTCACACCACTTGGAGGACGAGGATGTCTTGCAGATTATGCTCAAGACGGCGAATGAGTGAGGACCGTGTGCGGAGTAGTAGTGGCAGAAGGTCCCTCTTGTGTTTGTTTGTGTTTGTGTCGACGCTTGGATGCTGTCCTCTTTCTGTCTGTCTGATGCCAACTTTCATTTGGTTTACGACGGTGGTGGGTATCAGCGGGTTGTAATATGCCGTTGCGTGCTTTCCTATCCTCTTCGGTGGTACCGCTTCTCGTGAGCAAGCCGTAAAATAAAAGGCAGCAGTAAATTGCTATTACTCAGTGCAGAGAGCGCTCGGTTAGCGGTGTGAGTCGGAGTGCAGGTGGGGATAGAGCTACGAGTTTGCTCCAGCCTCCCTTCCCCTTTGGTCAGCGGCATTTGACTGACATGTAGAGCCGCTCAATGTGCATGGTGTGAGCACAGGTGTTGCAATCGCACTCTTCTCTTTCCCCATCTCATGCCTCCTCCTGTGTGCCCTACTCTTCCCCCCCCCTCTCCTTTTTCTCTTTCCTTTGTTCTCCGCTCGACTAGTGTCGTACACCTGTGTGTGTGTGTGTGTGTGTCTTCTTTTCCGTTCTCTCACGTCGGTCTGTCCACACTACCCATTCCCCACTCTCCTCCACTCTCTCTTCCCCGCTGGCGGGGGAGTGGTGGAAAGTATGAGTTCTGGGGTGGCCTCGTACCTCTCAGCAGACTTCTTGACATCCAACGGCATCGATGTGTCGAAGCCTTTACGCAACTGGCTCACCAGGGCATCGTACTTGGCCAAGAACAGAGGGAGCGAAAAGGAACAGCGCCGTTACGTGTACTGGGCGTTGCGAACCATTGAAGAGGCCGTATCGGCCCCAGGAGGTGCGGCGGCGGTGGACTGGAAATGCCTCTCCCCTGTTATGCCGCCTGGCTCGACAGAGGAGCCAGTGCCCAGGCTGCTTCAGGGTGTAGGCGTAGGCGCAGGCGCAGGCGGAGGAGGAGGAGGGAGACGTACAGGCAATGGCGTTGATTCACGGGGGGCGATCCCCGCTGGTGCGTCTCCCGAGCTAGAGGCGCGCTCGGCCGTGTTCGCGGAAGCGATGAGGCGTGCCTCCGCCGAGCTCGTTCCGTTTGTCAATCAGGCCTTTGAGCTCTACGACCGCGATGTTGCGCAGGGGAAGCGGCACTACTATCAGGTGTCGAGTCTCGAAATGATCAACCTCGCCAAGAATCTTCACGGGCGTGACCTGAAGCAGAAGCTCCTCTCCACCCCTTCTCCGTCCCCAGGCCAACCATTTGCTTCGAAGCCGTACGGCGCAGGCAGTTCCCATGACGACAAGGGGCGTGCCGCACTCCAACACCAACGAGCAGGCGGCCACGTGGCGCCAGGCCTGCTCGACAGCAGAGCATTAGCCGCTGCTCCTCAGCATGGCGTCAACCCATTAGCAACTCCAGCGGAGACTCCAGAATCCCGAAAGAGAAGCAGACACCAGATGGACGAGCCGTTGGCCGTGACTGCCAACTCCCCCAACCGCCGGGAGAAGTTCTGGAGCTCTGAGGCAGCGTTCTTCTCCGATCTCGCGGCTGGGCAGGGCATAGCAGCAGCAACGGAGGACAGCGACAGCGGAGTGGCACTGCGCGGTCGCTTCGTCGGAACCTCGTCAGAGCTCGAGCGCAGCTACTCTCGCTACGAGCCTTCCACAGAGGACATCCGGCCGCTACCTGTCCTACAAAAAGCGTTCGACTTTGTTCGCAAGGAGAGTGAGGCCAAGATCGCACGGGAAGGTCGGGCGGCTGGGCTCAAGTACCTGAACGAGCAACTGAAAGGCATGCGCCAGGACTTACGGGTGCAGAACATCAACAGTACCTTTGCTGTGCGCGTCTACGAGTTCCACGCGCGCCTGTGTCTGGAGATTGGCGACATTGGAGAGTTCAATCAGTGCCAATCCGCGTTGAAACGACTGTACACGCATCCCGAGGTGGAAGAAAAGGAGACGTGCTGCATGTCCGAGTTCTTTGCCTACCGCGTTGTGTACCTTTCGCTGTGCCAGCAGTACGATGCCCTCTCCACGGAGCTCGTGAACTACACCAACAAAACGCACCTCAGCTCGTCATCCGGGCGTCCCGCCGTGGGCTTTGTGGAGGAGGACATGGTCCGGCGAGCGTTACGACTAGCGGCGGCGTGCGGCGAGGGTGACTCCGCTGCTCTCATGGCAGAAGTGCAGTACTTTCCGGTGCAGATGAGCTACCTTGTCCGGATATATCTGCAGCGCTTGCGCGTGGGCTGGCTGCAAGACATCCTGTTCGGAGTCCGTGGTGCTCTCTCTCTCCGGTTCCTCATGGTGAATCTCGGGTTTACCCCCGTACGCCGTCTCGCGCAAGCGAGCCCACAGCAGGAGCGCGACGACAACCTGTTTTGGCTCGACGGCAGCAGTGAGAGTGCCGAACGGGAGTTTAATGGCCTCTTCAACACGCTCAAGGTGCCCCTCCCAGGCGACTTTCGGTTTGCGGATGAGGTGGCCCGGGACACAATGCGCGATCACGGTGGCCGCAGCCGTAACACCGCCGAGGGGGTTCCCTCTCTCGACTCGGTTGCAACGCGAGAGATCGTGGAGCAGTACGTGGCCTATCTTCGCACGCGCAAAGACGCCATGGGCACTGCCGGGGAGGCAACATCGTGAGAGCGGCGCCACCTCACCAGTAGCGCACCGAACACGCGGGGCCGGCATCTCTTCTCCTTCTCTCTTTCTTTCTCGGTGCTTTGTGTCCCGTGTTGGTTTGTGCTCTCTCTCCCCTTCCCCCTCTCTGTGCCTCTGTGTTGCCTCACTTTCTGTTCTCTCGCTGCGCGCAGCGAAGGCCGTGGGCACTGTACCCTTTCCCCTGTCTCTGCCTGTGATACATCTCGGGCGAGCAGTGGGCGGACGGGAGGGAGGGAGAGAGAGAAGGTCTGTTATTCTAAGAACGAACCCCAGTCGAACGTGCCGTTGTGAAGTGTCAAAGCCATCGGCGTGTGGTGCGGAGAGAAGCAGAAGGGGAGGATTACGGGGCAGTTGCATCCCCTTTGCTGCAAACACACACCTGTCACTCATTCATTACTCTGCGTCCCCTCCTTCTCATTCTCCTTCTTTCTTGCTGATGGGGAGATTGTGCGACTGCACACCTGCATTGTAACACGCGCTAGATTTCCCGAACCATTTCGTTCACTTCGCCATCGCTTCCCCTTGGTGTGTGTTTGTGTGTTTGTGTGGATTCTCTAAAGCTAACCGGAGAACAACTACAACCGCCTCTCCCCCCTCCCCCCATAGAAGGAGGATAAGAAGCGTGCACGCGGCATCACGGGCAACATGCGGCAAGCTCACGTGGAGGACCGCGAGGCCGTCGTGCAGAAGCGCAAGGCTGACCACATCAAGATCTGCCTCAACGACAACGTTGAGCCGTACAAGGGAGAGAAGTCCATTTGGAATGCGTACTCTCTCCCGTACAGAGCACTGCCGCAGGTCGACCTTTCAAAGATTGACATGACGTGTGAGTTCTACGGAAAGAGAATCTCCTTTCCCTTCTACATTTCCTCCATGACGGGTGGTGAGGCCCACGGACGCGTCATCAACGAGAACGTGGCGAAGGCGTGTGAAGCTGAGAACATCCCCTTTGGCGTTGGCAGCATGAGGATCGTGAACCGCTACCCAACGGCCGCCCATACCTTTGACGTGAAGGAGTTCTGTCCTTCGGTGCAGATGTTCGCGAACGTCGGCCTGGTCCAGCTGAACTACGGATTCGGAGCGAAGGAGATCAACAACCTGATCGACAGCGTAAAGGCCGATGGCATCTTCATCCACCTCAATCACACGCAGGAGATGTGCCAGCCGGAGGGCGACACCAACTTCGAGGGTCTCACGGAGAAGCTGGCGGCCGTGCTGCCCGAGATCAAGGCCCCTGTCGTTGTGAAGGCGTGTGGTCACGGCATCGACGGTCAATCAGCGGCGGAGCTCAAGAAGATGGGTGTCAAGTACATTGACGTTTCCGGCTGCGGTGGCACGTCCTGGGCGTGGATCGAAGGACGCCGCCACGAGTACGCAAAGGAGGAGGAGAACATTGGCTACATTTTCCGCGACGTCGGCATTCCCACCGACATCTGCCTCGAGGAGTGCGCTCCACTCACAGCCGACGGCGATTTCCACCTCATCGCGGGCGGTGGCATCCGCAACGGTATCGACATGGCCAAGTCGTTGATGCTTGGCGCCGAACTCGCCACCGCAGCGATGCCGTTTCTCGCCGCCGCCCTCGAGAGCCCGGAGAAGGTCCGTGCCGTGATCCAGCGCTTCAAGCACGAGTTTGCTGTCGCCATGTTCACGTGTGGCGCACGCGACGTGGCGGAGCTTCGCAAGATGCGAGTTCGCAGCCACGGCCACTTGTAACGGCAGCGTCCAGCGAAAGGTCAGCAGCCCGCACGTCTTGCCGTCCTTCCCCTGGTCTTATTCTATTACTATGCTCCCCCCTCCCCCTCCCCCTCGCCCCGCAGGTATCTCTGTATTGTTACTCTCGTATGCACCACCTCATCGCCGCGCGCTATTCCCTCTGTCCTCGTTTGCGCTGTCTGACCTAACCCACACAACGTCCTTCCAGGGTCGACTTGTCCGCTACCTCCATCCCCCCCCCCTTCTCCCACTTCCCCTTCGCACTCTGCAGCAAGCTGGAGTGTAGACCGTAAACATCAACATTTCCTCCCTTCTACCGATTGTTTCTCCTCTTCCGCACGAGATTGACACCTACTCGAGTAACACTCATCTAAAGAGTATACTGCTGAACATGCGTTCAGCGCAGCGAAAGCGCGAGGGGACATGGGGAAGTGAAAACTCAAGGCTCTGTGGGTCTGACAGCAAAACAAAAGAAAGGACGCAGATGTTCTGTGATGTCGCATGGCTTTCGCCCCACGGGGGAGAGGGGGGAGGTGCCACCTTTTCCTCTGAACCACCTCGGTTGCTTTCACTTACCTCTGTCTTGCGTCGAGGAGTAGTTCAACGAACAACTACAGAGGAGTACGCGCACTGTCTTCCGCGGCCACTTGTACCATTCTCTCTCACTCTCTCCTCTCTTCTCTCTCTTGGGGGCAGCTCTCTTTCTTCTGTGTCTTTGTCCTTGTTCTTTTTCTCTCGGAGATGGCCCAGCGCGCTGTAGTGGAGCTTCCCGACGACTTTGTGGCAGAGTCGTATGTTCAGCGTGCGGTGAGCAACTCTGACTGTCGTTCGCCCATTGTTTTTGTGCAGGAGGACGGTGACCCATTTCCCTCGGTGTGCGCGCTCGCGACGGAGCAGAGGTCGGCGGTGTGGAGCTTCGACATGTCGCTCAATCGCAGTGCGCGTAACGTCCTGGATTACGTCGAGGTGGGTGTCAACAACGGCGACTGGGTGTACGTCTCAAACTGTGATGCCGTGGACGAAACATTCTTCCGCGACGTCGCCCGGCTGTTATACCAGCTGAAGCCAGAGCCGCAGCGCTACCCGAGGCGTGAATGCTTTCGCGCCTTCTTCACCGTTTCAAAGGCGTTCGACCCCAATGCTCTCGGCCACGTGCCGTTCCCACCGATATTTCTGCAGTACGCCATCATTGCGCGAAGGGTTGGTGGCGGCGACGCGAAATGGACACGCATCGTTCCCGTGGATGACCCCCTCTTCGTCGACGCCCAGTATCGCCGTCAGCGCCGCCGCGAGCAGGGGCGGGACAGCGACAGCGAGAGCGACATGGAGGAGGGTGAAAACGTGACAGGGAAACTGTTTTACCGCTCTGCTGAGCTGTTCGAGACCGCCGATGTGTCACCCGTGACGGAAGCCAAGCAGGTGTTTCAGCTAGCCGTGCGGGAGCAGGACGTGGCCGTCATCAAAAAACTAGTCGAGTCCGGCGAGGTGGACTTGACACGGCCTTTCCCCTGTGGTATGACCCCGCTGCAGTTTGCCTGCTGTGCTCAGCTGACGCAGTCCGCCGTGGCACTCCTTGCTCTTGGTGCTGATCCCAGCGCACCCCGGTCGAGCGACGGTCGCCCTCCGATGTTCATGTCCCTCGAGGACGTTCAACTGGCCAAGGCGCTCTTGGATGCTGGCGCAGACATCTACACCAAATACCAAGGCTACCGCGTGGACAACCACCCGGATACCTCCCCGGAAGTCGTCGCGTACGTCCTCGGGCGAATCAAGGGAAAGGAAAGCTAGCGGGGGTCGGCCGTCGAAACGTGACGAAGGACAGGGAGCTGATGCATGAAGCTGACTTGTTGTTGCGTTATACGCGCAGCGGCGTGCGATGCCACTTTTCTCCGTCTTCTCTCTTCCTCTTCTGTTCCCCCTCTTTCCTCCCCCCCCCTCTCTCTCCTTGTACTTTCTACTGACGTCCAGCCTTTACTCTAGGAACCTCTGGCAACTACGAGAGCAGGGAGTGAGCCACTCCACAAATCATCTTCTTGCCTCTCTCTCTCTCTTCCTCATCCTTGCACTGACATGTAAATGTTTCTACGGCTGTACTGCTGCCGCTCGCCCCTTTATGTACTCTCGTTCTTCCTTCCTCCCCCCCTCCCCTCCCCTATCCCATCCCCTCCCGCTCCTGGTCACCGCAGAATGGAGGAATGTGAGAAGGTGGTGGAGGAAGATCAAGTACACGAGAAAGACTCAAACTGGGTCGCCCTCATGTAAACTTGTCCTTCCCTCATTGATTACTCATATACTTGTGTGTGTATGTGCTTTCGTGGTCTCGCACGGGTGCGTGTTGTGCAGCAAACCTCACGCATTCAAAAAAGAGACGGGAGAGCTGTATGACTGCTCGTCCGGGCGCACACACCTGTTGGCCATACCATGTTTCCATTGTGTGCCCCTCCTCTTCCTTACCCTCGCCCTTGCAAGTCTTCTTTTTCTTCACTTTGGACGAAGAGGACGGTATCCTCTTTGTTCTGCTCCTGTGATTCTATTTCCCTTTCCCAGTGAGACACATCATCCGCAGCCACGCACGCATAGGCAGATTCACAGTCACGCGTACACGTGAATAGTTGACATTCACCTGATTGGCCGAAGACAACACATTGACATTCTACTAAGCAGCAGCAGCATCAGCAGCAGTACTCCTCCCACTCTCCCCCCTCCCTCTCCTTCACCCGTATCCCCTGCGACTGTCTACCAGACTGGTGGAAAGCGCGCACCTGTGGCAGAGGAGGCTGAAACACTACAATTGGCGCGCATCCCATGGGCAATCTGCTTGCTCCTGGAGGGATTGTGTCATCTGCACTCAGTCTTTCTGTCACCACAATTGGCGCGGGGGTGCTCGCGATTCCGTCGACATTTGAGGATGGCGGCATTTTCCTTGTCCTGTTTATCCTCTCGGTTGTGATGACACTGACCGTGGTGTCGATTGACTACCTCGTTCTGTGTATCGACGTTCTGGGGCTGCGCTCGTACGAGGACATCTCGAAGGAACTACTCGGACGCTCGTTCGAGGAGGCTATCCGGTGGGTTCTCATCATCTACACCTTGGGCATCGCCTCGGGGTACATTGTGGTGATTGGCGAGATCTTCACCCCCATGGCGCCGATCCTGGAGACCCATGTTCCTTTTCTGTCGAGTGCGCCGCACGTCATGATCTTCTTCTGGCTGTTCGTCATGCTTCCCCTCGCCTGCGTGCCGCAGATCACCAAGCTGAACATCATCTCCGCTCTGGCCATTTGCACAACCTTCTTCATCTCGGGGGTCATTGTGTACCGGTACTTTGACCCGCTCGACCAGACGGAGAAGGAGCGAATGTCCAAGGTCAAGTGGAACTACCTATCGATTTCGTACAAGGGCCTCCTCGCTCTTCCTGTCATGATGTTCTCGTTCGACTGTCAGTCACTGTGCTTCCAGCTTTACGTCAATCTGACGCACCCGTCGCGTCGTGCGATGGCCTACGTCGCCACCCTCAGTGTCATTGTGACCGGCGTTGTCTATGCAGTGGTCGGATTCTTTGGCTACGTCAGCAACACCCCAGATATCACAGGCAACATCTTGAACAATTACGACCCTCTGAAGGATCACCTCGTCGCCTTTGGCGTCACCTTCTACTCCATAACGATTGCCCTTGCGTACGTTCTCGTCCTGTTCCCTTGTCGCGACGCTGTCCTGTTGATGATATACGGCTACAACACCGCAACGCACGAGCTGACCTCCAAGGCTATCTCCCCTAAAACCAACTTTGTGGTTACGCTGGTGCTTTCGCTCCTCAGTCTGTTCCTCGCACTGGAGGCGTCCGGCATCGTCTTCATCATTGCTCTCCTCGGCGGAATCTGTAGCAGCACTCTCTGTTTCTCGTACCCATCCGCGTTCCGGCTCACGCTTCACATCCGCGGTCTCGCAAGGGCGAGTCGGTCCGAGTTACTGACTGCCCTGTTTATGCTCGTGTTTGGCATCGTGGGCGGAATTTTTGGCACTGCAATAGCGCTCGCCCTGTAACTGTGGCCACTGCTGTAGACTGCCGCCACTCTACCGCCTTTGCAAGGCGACCTAGCCAATCTCAGCCACATTCACAAAAATACACGTGCTCGGCAGTTACCCGAGCGGACTCTCGCAAACACCTCGCCGACGCATCAGAAGATTTCGAAAGACTACTGAGCAACTAGGAAGTAACAGCTGCGTCAAAACATATATATATATATATATATATAGCAGGCATAATACTGCGGAAAAGGCAAGTGAGTCCCCCACATCCTCCTCCCATACCCCCGTATTTCGTCTGCGGTGGGTTGGTGGAGCGAGATGCAAAGAGACGAGGGTGGCGGTTGGGGAGGACCTCGTTGTGGACGATACCCGTGCGTACCACGGAGTGTGCAGGTGTTTGCCTAGCTATGGCCCATTTCTCTCATCTTTCTTCCGCCCCTCCTCCCCCATCATTCTCTCTCTCCCCCTCCTGTAGTGTACATGATGTCCGCGCACTCCCTGATTGGCTCGACGCTGAGCCTGTCGGTGACCACAATCGGTGCAGGGGTCCTGGCTATTCCAGCAGCTTTTGAATCCGACGGTATCGGTCTGGTCGCCCTTGTGTTGCTGACTGTCGGCCTCTTTACAGTTCTGTCCATCGACTTTTTAATCCTGTGCATGGAAAAACTGCGAGCGCATAGCTACGAAGAGATCTCCGACGAGCTTCTCGGCCATGCATTCAAGGTAGTCATTCGCTGGATGCTCATCGTGTATAATATCGGCACAGCCGTTGGGTATATCGTCGTGATTGGTGAGATCTTCACGCCAATGCTGCCGCTCATCAAGCCCTACGTGCCGTTTCTCTCCACGTCGTCGCACGTGACTGTGGTTTTGTGGCTCTTTGTGATGTTTCCCCTGTCCTTTGTGCCACGTGTGTCGGGCTTGCATTTCACTTCCCTCCTCGCCATCATCGCCACGTTTTTCATATCGTTCATCATTGGGTACCGTTACTTCTTTCCGTTGGAGGAGGTCACGGTGCCGACGTCGTCACCAGGCGATGCCGCACGAGGATTCCACGCGCCACTTAACACTTCTGTCGCGTACTTCCACTTCACCCCGCGTGCGCTCCTCGCGGTGCCTGTGGTGATGTTCTCCTTCGATTGTCAATCGCTTGTCTTCCAGATTTACACGAGTCTTGACTGCCCTCCCCGATCCGACATGCTCAAGGTATCCACCGTGAGCGTGCTCGTGACAAGCCTCATCTATGGACTGGTTGGTTTCTTCGGCTACGCAGCAAACACACCGAACGTGCACGGAAACATTCTCACCAACTACAACCCGCTGAAAGATCACCTGTTTGCCGTCGGACAGACGCTGTATTCTGTCACTGTCATGCTCGCGTACGTGCTCGTTCTCATCCCGGTCCGGGACGCTCTCTTCCAGATGATCTATGGGTTCAGCCACACCACGTACGATGACCCCTCCAAGGACATTCCCACCAGAGTCAACCGCATTACCACCGTTGCGCTGGCCTCCCTGTGCCTGGCCCTCGCGCTCTTCTCCCCTGGCTTTCTCTTCATTGTCTCCATCATGGGTGCCTTCTGCAGCAGCACTCTTTGCTTCACCTACCCCGCTCTGTTCCGACACCGTATGCACTCTCTGGGGATCGCGCCATGCTCCACGGTAGAAATGGCCGCCGTGCACACCATGTACGGATTCGGTGCGCTGGGATTTCTCCTAGGCTTTTACGTGCTCTACACCTCCTTCTGAACAGGTCGAGTCCGTACCCTGCGACCGGCCACCACGGACACACGCGCACACGATTGCCAGGAGGCAGGAAGGCTGGCACGCGCACAGATTCACCTCCCCACACGCACACGCGTAGCGCTCTTGCAATGCCCATTGTTCTCTCCCTTTCTCTATGCTAGTTATGAATTCGCCTCCGCACACCCACCCAGTGTGCTACCCATACTCTCTCTCTTCTTCCCCTACGAGGTTGCGAGATGAATGGAAAGAACGAGAAAGACAAAGGGTGGGAGAGAAACCAGCAGAGGAGAAGGGGGAGTCTCCACCGCATGCATCAATGGTTTTTTGTTACCTCTCTTCTTTTCGCAGTTAAACTCGTAGTGTACTTTCCTCACTGAGTTAACCGGGAGTTATTCTTTGACATCCACCCACCCCCGGGTCCCACCACCACCATGACAGGGACCCTTGGTTGAGAGGCGGAGAGACCGAGGGGTAGGGAACTCTGCATTCTCTGGCACTTTGTCAGCGTTGTAATCTTTCATTGAGGCTGTAGGGATGGCTCGCTGGGTGTTCGCCGAGTCATGGTGTTATGTGAGGACACGTAAGTGCTGTGGTGGCGAAATCCCAACTTGATTTTCCCTAGTCCTCTTTTCTCTCTCTCTCTCTCTCTCTCTCTCTCTCTGTGTTGTATCCCATTTGTGCTTGCTTTCCTTCGAACATGTTCTTAACGTAAGTGCTCTCGCGCACCGCAGCATTAACAGTAACGAAAAGAACAGGATAGATGTTACAGTTAGCGGAAGGAGTGCAAGAGATGTAGAGAACTATAGGTCGTTGATGACCGTGGAGTATGCGGGGGAGGAGCCTCACATGAACCAGGCACTGAGATTTCGTCGTCCTCCTCCACTGCTCCACCTGCCTTCCCCCACACACACCATCACCACCACCACCACCCCTCTCCCTTTCGCTGCTTTGCATTAGCTGAGGGAACATGGAGACAGAAGAAGAGAGTGTGGTAGCGCTCGTCAATCTGCGGAGCGGTGGCAGGCGCGCTGCTGACTACGTCTACGATAAGTTAAGGGACAGAGTTGGCGAGGAACGGGTGTTCTCGCTCTTCAGCGGCCCCGATGCGAGCCGATACGTATCGGACGCGAAGCGCTTTCTGTCTTTCCACCGTCATGCCGACATCGTCATCGTTGCCGGTGGGGATGGCACCATCTCCTTCGTTATGGATATCATCAAGGAGTTGCACGATGAGCACGTGCTGGAGGGAGCCAAGGGCGTCGTCGCCCCTTTCCCTCTGGGGACGGGAAACGACCTGAGCTACACTCTCGGATACGGCGGGGGGTTTGCGCGATGGTTTGTGCTGGGCCAACCACGCTTCCGCAACATGATGCGGCTTTTCAAGAAGTCAAAGGTGATTCAGCTGGACCGCTGGCACCTTGTTGTCACCGAGAACCCGTCGTCGCGGCACAAGGGCTCAAGCGACGGATCGGTGCTGGCGACAAAAGTGATGAACAACTACTTCTCCGTCGGCTTCGATGCGGCCATCGCGAGGCGCCTCGATGACTGCCGGCGGCGCCATCCGCAGTACTTCCTCACGCGCCCGATGGTGAAACTCTGGTACGCGTACTTTGCTCTCCTGTCACTTTGGACTGAGGAGCCGCTTCTCGGCACCGTCACCGTTACGTTGGACGGAAAGCCCCTCAGCTATCCCGCCAACACCAAGGCCCTTGTCGTGACGAACATGATTACGTACGCGGGTGGCTCCATCCTCTGGGGCCCGAACAACAAGACGGAGCGTAGTCTCTACCATTCACCCTCGCTGGCCGACGGCAAAGTCGAAGTCGCCGCCCTCAGTGGCGTTTGGCACCTCGCGCTCATTCGACTTGGACTGTGCTACGCCACGAAACTCGGGCAAGGAGAGCGCGTACAGGTTATCTCCTGTCGCACAAATCACCACCAGTATGACGGTGAGTCCATCGTGCTCCCCCCATCCGATTCCGCGAAGGACTCGCAAAGCACCATAGACTCGCTTCATTTCGACATTCGTTACTACTGCAACTCTGACGTCTTACAGGCTCACCTCCCCCGGCGACATGTTCTGTCAAACTTCCTCACTGCGCTTGCTGTTCTTGTTGTCTTTGCAGCCGTCGCTCATCTCTCCCCAGTCCTCTCTGCGCTCGTCTCCTCGTTAGGCTTTTCGGTCATCACCGCACCTGACAGCACGGCGCGAGTAACTTAACGCATCGATTGCATCAAAGCAAAACGAGACGGAAGTACTCCTTGCCAGTTTCCCCTCATTCTCTTCCTCCCCTCCCCTCCTCCCTGCCCTTGCTTTCTTCTTCACTCGTTTCTGTTCCTATCCTGCGATAGGTAATGTGCGACCTCATCGGTGTCTCTGTACTCTTACTCGCGGACGGCGACGTGTCGGCGTCTTGAGCATTACCCGGATAATCGGCGACACTTTGTCATCATTCTTATATTTCTTGCAGGGAAGAATAGCGAACGAGGAGGGGTGAGGGGAGAGGAAGCAAATCGTTTTAGCCGTGCTTTGTTGCATTCTGCGTGAAGGAGTGCGAAGAAGAGAGAATGAGAGAATGAGAGAAAGAGTACAATATCCATGAAAGTTGTGTTTATGCGTCTTCCTCCCTTGGACATGAGTGTGCGCGCAGGATGGATGAGGGGATCGAGGGAGGGCGGAGAGGAGAAGAGGAAGGGAGTCGAGCTCGTTCCCACCCGTCCCAAGTCCCTCCTACCCTTGCTACTGTTCGCGCTTGCTCCTTGTCACACAAATATCTTCCCCCCCCCCCCCCCGCAGTGTCTTACAGGTACAGGAGAGGAATGCCCAGCTTGGGAGCGAGATTGCGTTCGTTGGGTGTTGGAGTCGCGCGCGGCGTCACCATTGCCACTAGGGACGGTTTCCCCGTTGTGACGGCCTCGTCTCATATTGACAAAGGCACCATCCTTGCCGCAATCCCTGAAACAGCAACACTTTGTGCTGTCTGCCTCCCTGACAACGATCGTAACGGCTTCTTTCCACCGTTTGAGGACTTTGTCCAGTGCGCATTGGACGGGGTGGGTCCCTCGCGCACAGCACAGAGCACCGGGACCAAAAGGCAGGTGGAAACTCTTGCACTGGCCCACTACCTCTCCTTGATGGTGCACCTCGAGACGTCTTCGTGGTTTGCTGGGTTGGTGAGCCGTGCGGGCACGCTATCGTCCTCCAGCGCTGCCGAGGACGACGGCACTGTCTCCCGAGTTCATTCGCGGCTTTCGCGGAGTTTTGTCACTGCCCCGTTGCGCGATGCCGCGATGGCCGCAGAATATGTGGCGACGTGTGCTGTGATGCGTCGGGCATCCCCTTCGCCCAACCTAACCAGAACAACAGGAGAGAATCAAGCGGAGGGATGTCTTGTTCACCTGGTTCCTTTCGCCGATCTTCTTGTCGCGGCAGCAAAGAGGGAACTGACACCGCCACCACCGTCACCACTGATATCCTCGCCAGTTTCGCTTCAGCGCTGGACTGCTGCAAACTTACGCGACCACCTACGACTCGGTGCAGCGGCAGCAACGCCAAGGAGCGGACTGAACGCGCTACGTGGTGCTCGACAGCATCTGGCTACGAAACACGATGACATGTCCTACTTTGCCCTCGTCGCCAACGAATCCTTCTCGCCCGCAGACGTGATTACCATGACCGTAGCCACGATGCCGGACTAGGTGCCGTCACGAGCGGCACAATCCTAAAGGAGAACTCAAGCTGCAAACCAACCTCCCCCCAGCGACTGCATTAGTCCTGTGCATCTGCGAACACGCATAGTCAAAAATGCGAAAACATTCCTTTTGCCGCGTTGCCGCATTCCGTGCAATGCTCTCTCTCCCTCTCTCTCTCCCTCTCTCTCGTACCGTCCCGCTCGACAGATCTGTTTCCGCCTTCCGCTCCTCTCTCATCTCTTCTTCACCGTCACGCTCCCCTAGTGACTTTTCAGTTTTGCATTACTCTTCTCCTTCCTCCCTTCCCCCAATCCCTCTGTCCCACCTCGCTCCCATCCCCTTTCTGTCCTTCTCGCGTTTCTGCGGAGCTGCGTTTTCACATGGTTGGCACGTGCACCTTCCGTAATGCACGGCGCGCTCATCGCGGGCTGCGCAGCGCGGTGGGAGCCTGCATTCTTGTTGCCATGCTGGCAGTCACCGCAGTGTGCGCTGATCCGATAATGCGCATTCCGCTGAAACGCCGGATGAACGTTGCCCAGGCTGCTGCGTTGGGCATCCCGCGCAATGTTGAGCGCCGCTACTTCTACGGCGCCCGCACCGAGGATTCGGACAACGCGCTGCGCACCGGCGACAGCACGGAGGTGGTTATCCACGACTACCTCGGCGTCCAGTTCTTCGGCCCGCTCTCCCTTGGTAGCCCGCCACAAGAGTTCCAGGTTATTTTCGACACGGGCAGCAGCAACCTGTGGGTCCCTGCTCACAACTGCACACTCTCCTGTCTCTTGAAGCCGCGCTACAACCCGTCGACGAGCACCACCAACGTCCCTGACGGGCGTGAGTTCAAGATTCAGTACGGAAGCGGCCCCGTTAGTGGGCACATGGTGCAGGACAAAGTGACCATTGGCAGCTTCTCCGCCCCCGAGCAGCTCTTCGCCGGTATCACGGATGCCTCTGGCCTTGGGCTCGCCTACGCGCTGTCAAAGTGGGACGGCATCTGTGGGTTGGGGTGGCCCAGTATTTCCATCTTTGGTGCGGAGCCGCCCCTGTTTGGCATTGCACGAGCGAACCCGAACGTGGAGAACAAGTTCGCCTTTTACCTCCCTCGCAACTCGTCGAATGAAGGAAATCTCGTGATTGGCGGGTACGATTCCTCCCATTTCACTGGTGAACTTGTCCGTGTCGACCTGACCACCAAGACGTACTGGACGGTGGACACCACCAGCGTCGCCCTCGGCACGGAAGTCCTCCTGAGCGAGCCAATGACGGTCATCGTCGACTCGGGCACGTCGCTCATCACGATGCCCACGCCAATGCATGCCAGGATCGTGGCGGTGCTCGGAGCGAAGGAGGTTGCCAATGGGCAGTACTCCGTGGACTGCGCAACGCTTTCGTCGCTCCCTGATCTGACCTTCACCATTGGTGGGCAGGACTGGGTGCTGCAAGCTTCCGACTATGTGATCAGCGATATGGGGTCTACCTGTATCGTCGGCGTCATGGCTCTTGACTTACCCGCCCCTATCGGACCTGCAATGATCCTCGGTGACGTCTTCATGAAACGTGTGTACACCGTCTTCGACGCCGACGACGCCTCCATCAGTTTTGCCTATGCTATTTAGTTTGGTGTGACTCCTGCTTCTCTCTTACCTCACCCACCCACTTTTCCACCCGTTTCTTTGCTGGGTGACATCTCCTGTGCAAGGTTCTCACCTCACCCAAGAGCCTGGGCACAACCTCAGACCTCCTTTGGTGTCTTTCCATTCTCCTTGGCATTTGATGTCTGGAGTTCATGGCAGTTCATTATTGATTCGTCCGGGATGGTGTTTAGGGCAGCTGTGCCACGCCGGTCGATTCACTGCACTTGTTCAACGCTATCACAAAGCAACACCCTATGCAAAACGGCTTTCTGCGACAGACTCTTGTCTGCTTTTGTTGGAGCTATTGTCGTTCGCACTTGCTCTTCCCCTCCTTCTCTATCCCTCCTCTGTAGAAGCCAAGAGTGAGAGGACAACCACTTTCTTCATCCACATTCGGTGTTGTCAAGTGCCTTTGTTCATCTACTGTCAGGAAGGGAACGAGAAGCGCGGAATGTCATTCGCTGTGTGGCATCACATCGCCTCATGGACAGGCTCAGCGTACGATTGCAGTGCGCCGCTGGCACTGGCGTTTGTGTCCCCCAGTGCTCGTGAGGGTGTGGAGATGACGGAGGCAGGGTACTCGCTGCCGCGAGATGACAAACAGGAGTTACCTCCCTTTGTGATCGCTACTGGGTCCACATGGCAGAACGCAATGCGGTTGGTGAAGCGCTCAGTGTGTAGTCGATTCGTTGAGGTATTCGTGGCGCGTCCGGTGCTGGAGAGGAGGCCGCTGTTTGTTCGCCAACTGAGTTTCTCCGGCGTGCCGATGCCCTCATGCTTTGATTGGTGGGTCGTCCGCGAGCAGTCCAAACATCCGGTTGCCCTATTCCTGGAGGATTGCCCCGGAGAAACCTCTCTGCCAGCGGCTGTGTACAAGGAAGTGTTGGTCGCCCTTCACATTTGGAACAATCATGCATGGATGAAGGGCTGCTTCGATGCGCGATCTCTGTCCGGGTACCCATACATCCAAGATTTCGCTTTCCGCGGGTCGCTTTCCCTCAGCTTACGCGACGCCCCCTGTCTCTCCAAACTCCCACTCCAGGTACTGCTATTGTGGAACTTCGGCAATCACCACGCTGGAGACTACAACTGGATCTCGGAGATTGTTTCGTTGCAAGCCCTTGTCCTTCTCTGCAACAATGACGTGGCAGATCTTTCCCTGTGTAATCGGATGCCACAGCTCGTCTCTTTTGCAGTTATCAACTGCAAGAACCTCCGAACCATCGATCCAGAGCCGGACCTGGCGTGCAGGTTGCGGCACTTGTGTGTTGCTGCGTGGAACTCGGTTAATACGTTTGAGCCGCTCCGCAACATGGTTAATATTGTTTCGCTGGAGCTGCACGGATCGAGTTTGACCTCTCTCGCAGTGCTGGAGGTGTGCAAGAGTTTGGAGCGCCTCTGCCTAGATCGTTGTGATGGACTTCCTGGGCTGTCGGGTCTCCACACAGCTGTGCCATTCCTTACAAGCTTGCATTTGAGGCTCACTCCGTGTATGGAGCTAGACCTAGAAGACGTCCGTGAGTGCCACTTTCTCGAAGTGTTGAGGATAGACTGGTCAAGCATCTTGGTGAGCCTTTCCGGCCTTGCGGGTTCTCCTTCTCTTCGTCGGTTGGTGATGATGGGTTCCGAAAACCTCACCAATGCTGATGGACTCTCCAGCTGCCTCAAGTTGGAGTCGGTCACGTTTCATCACTGCACTTCCCTTGAGAGCGTGAGCGGGCTGGCCGGGGCACCACACCTGCGGAAGCTGTCGCTGCCTGGCTGCACAAAGCTCACTTCACTCGACGGCCTGTCACAGTGCCCTCTCCTGGAAGATGTCGATCTGAGCGATTGCAACAGGCTCTCGAGTTTGGAGGGCTTGATGGGCCTGCCACGCCTCCGCTGTGTCAACCTCAAGCGGACACAGATTACGGATGTCTCGCTGCTGCTGCGGACGTGCCCCTCCCTGAAGCCATCGTTGATGAACAGTAAACGCGAGAGGACTGCCGCACCGAAGTTCGTTTGGTTCACGCCCTTCGAAGATGATGACGATGTTTATTGACAGCACTCTTGGTGTCGTGACACGGCATGGAGACTGACAGCTGTTCTGCGTTCCTTCATGGTGGTTGGTGTCATTGGGCGACCAGCCTTCCCCTGTTTGGAGAGCCCACTGATCGCGGAACCGATACTCCGCAACGGATGCCATCCCTGTGGCCGTCCACTTGCGGTCTTCCTGTTGCCATTTGCATGATGAGCAAAGAGCAACTATATATCATGACTTCCTTCTCTTCTTCATGTATTGTAGACTCTGAGTGCTCCCCATGGTGACAGCGATTCGGGGAAGCACCATACCCTGGTGACCATCTGTGGGTGGACTCCTGAGAGTGTCGCAGGGGAGGAGCACGNGACATGGAGGCCGGCAGCTGGTCTGCATTCCTTCGTGGTGGTTGGTGTCATGGGACGACCAGCCTCTTCCCTGTTTGGAGAGCCCACTGATCGCGGAACCGACACTCCGCAACGGATGCCATCCCTGTGGCCGCCCGCCTGCAGTCTTCCTGCTGCCATTTGCGTGACGAGCAAAGAGCAACTATATCACGACTTCCCTCTCCTCTTCATGTGTTGTAGACTCTGAGTGCTCACCATGGTGCCAGCGATTCGGGGAAGCACCATACCCTGGTGACCATCTGTGGATGAACTCCTGAGATTGTCGCAGAGGAGGAGCATGTGCCCTTGTGGCGCCGTCGTTTGTTGAAGAGTCGCTGGAATCACGAGGGAGACAAGCATAGCTGTGAAGGGGGCAATCCGCTGAAGTCGTGCCGAAGTAGTAAACCACAAGGTTCCCTCCCGCGGCAACCCGTCGCACTCGAGGAGTGATGGGTTTGTGGTCAGGAAAGGTCGCCGGCGTCCCCAAACAAGGGTTTCTCAAGGCGAACGCCAACGTTGACACGGCCTGCACAGAGTTCCCCGA